>CAEGAG010179145.1:0-14589 GCA_903067065.1 Brachyrhaphis terrabensis
TTTATAGATTACAGTACACTAAAAGGTTGCATTGTGCCCTTGTATACATTTTTAACAGTGTAATTCTGTAAAGACAAAATATGTCTGGTGGTCCAGCTCTGATTTACATATTTTGCTAAATTGCGCGTTTGAATATTGTAATACTTTCCTATAACAAAATAGACCTGCAGAAAGAAATTACTAATAAACTATTTTACATATGCATAGTTGTATGTTCTATGTAGAGATTTTCCTTAGCTTTGATTGTATGTCTCACAATTTTGTAATTTATCATTGTTCATTAAACTCTGAAAGCTGTGTGACTTTGTTAATATTCTGTCCTAAAATTCGATTAGATGTGCCCTTTTTTTTTTGAGCACCTGCCCAGTTAGTGGTCTCTGCACGGCCCTGTATATATATATCTAGTTTCGTATTATATACATATAATACGAAACTAAAGTTAGAGGTTTGGTTTAGTTTCGACGTCACCCATGTATTTAGTCTTGTTTGAGAGTTCACGTTTGAATTTCATACTCTGATGTGAGGTTCTGGCCAGTAGGGGCGCTGTGTTTTGATTCCATGTAAATACTGGGGGGCGCGTCTGTCGAGGAAAGCGGGTTTCCATTTCAAACCTAAATAGTCCGGAGGACGGGCTAACGTTTACACTCGGTAGAACATATTTCGCGCTAAGCAGTAGAAATTTATGTAGCGCATAAATTGTTCTCTTATTTTTTGGCTGCGGGTTGTTCTCGTTGCTCTGAATCCAAAGAAGAAGAGCGAAGAAAAAAAATCGCCCGCTGCGTCTTAGCTCCAAATTTCCGCGCCTGGTTTGTTTATTTGGTTGTCAGATCGACAGTCGGCTTTGGTTTTTGTCGCAGAAGGTGTTCATAAGAAAATTTAAGCAACACTAGCATTTCTTTTTATTCAAACACATCTCTGATATTCAACCACAACCATGCCGAGGTCCAACAGGCAAAAGGAATACAAACCTGGAGACCTGGTGTTTGCTAAAATGAAGGGTTATCCACACTGGCCTGCGAGGGTAAGCTGCTGCCGTTACATGTTTAGCTTCCAGCTTTGACTGTGCTGCTAACTTGAATTTGTCCGTCTGCTGCTGCCGTTCTACCTTCCACTTGTTCACCCTAGAGGCCTAACGGTAGCCAGCTACCATGAGTTAGCTTAGCGCGGCCGTTTTTAGCCAGAGTAAACGAAAAGACCCAATAGTTAGCGATTACACATTGCTTCCGTGCGCACCATAACATAAAAATTGCAGGCATCTTATTAAACACCGATGCTGTCATTTACTTATTTGTTAGTTCTCGTTATGCGCCGCTTTCGTGTCCCCCAAGGCCTGTGGAGGGGCTAGCGTTAACTTTAAGCTTTTCGCAGCCGTTACAGGGAGCAGCGCGTGAGCCACAAACTCTAACGGTAATGTCAGGCACCGATAACCGCTGACCGGGAGCGAACGGTAACTAACAGCCTAACATGTGGTATAACAACGCACTAAGTCATTCATCGCCATTAAATGCGTATTATATGTGTTTGTTTTCTTTACAGCTGTTTAATTACTGACTTACTTATGACGGTTTTCTGCTTCGCTGTTTGTAAACATGCGCACCTGGCCTCACAACTGCGCTGCTTCTCACGTTGAAACGGTTTTCTTTTTACTTGTTCTGTCACATCATGTCTGTAGTTTATCATTTAAGACAGACACAGACTGTGTTTATTTCAGGATTAATTCTTTTGTCACATTAGGCTCCCTTGGTCGTTGGACATTTCTATGTGTTTATTTATACAGTTTGACCAGGTTCTGTATGTTGGAGTGAAGTTTAGATTTTCATGTTTTTTTCTCACCCTTTAAATGAAATGGAGAATTGTGTCTCTGTCTCATTTTTCTTACAACCCCAAATTGTACTGAAGTAATACTTAAACATAACTTTACTAAAGTAAAATGGAATTGTTCAAGAAGTTACCTTAGTAAATGTAACTGAGTAATTAATACCCTTTTATTCAATAAAAGCGATTGCAGACAGATTACTCTTTACTTTCAGCTGTAACGGTGACTTTCGGCAGTGGTTTTTCCCTCCCTTTATTCAATCTTATCAGCTTCATCTCAACAGAATTTGGGCCCAGCCCCAACTACCAGCTCACAGCGCTCCTATCTGGTGAATGCCAAAAGCCCTGTCTGGCAGAGGCAAATGGTCACCATGTCTGTCCATCATTCTGGTGGTGTTTTTGTCCCTCTGTACTTTGCTGTTCCATTTTGAAAGGCTATTGATGCCAGCAGAATGACAGACCCAAAAGGTGCACAGAAAGGATGTTCAGCAATTCACTATTATTAGATTATGAGACTCAGACTGTTGATTTAACTAGTTTGAGGAAGCATCCTTTCCCATTTTTCTTTTTGTTAAGTTTGCATTTTATTATTCATCTCCTCTTTTCTTTCCCAGATTGATGAACTACCCGAAGGAGCTGTGAAGTCGCCCTCAAACAAGTACCAGGTGTTCTTCTTTGGGACACATGAGACGTAAGTATTTTGGGTTTAACCTGTTGTTAGTTTACTTTGTGCAGGAGAAATGTCAAAAACTGTGCCACTTTTCTATTTTAGATTGGTCAGATATCAATTACTGTGTAGCCTCAGTGCTCACATCTTGGCACACACTATAAAAATGTTGCACTTCAAACAAAGATCCTTAAAACATGATACACTTTGTACACCTCTGTCATTACTCATTACTTTCATTGTTAATCAATCACTAACATACATTTTGTCATAGGTAATAATATGTAGCTTGCAGAGCTCTGTCATTGTTGAAATATTTTTGTTGTGAGCTTGATTTCAGATTTTGGTTAATCTCAAATGTTCAATGATCACAGGGCTTTTCTGGGGGCCAAAGATCTTTTCCCATATGAGGAATGCAAGGAGAAATTTGGAAAGACCAACAAGAGGAAAGGCTTTGCTGAGGGACTCTGGGAAATTGAGAACAACCCCACTGTCACTCACGAAGGCTACGAGGTTGGTAGTCTGCCTGAATGAATGTGCATCACTGTGCAAAATATCAATATTGCAAACAACTGCTCAAATGAATAGAAGTACCAAATAATCGGGTTCTCTCTGTCTGATATATTTGCGGATGCTTCACTGGATAAAGCAGTAGAAAATGTTCTAAGGGAGCAGTAAAATGTTCAGATTTTCTTTTTTTCCCCACCATAAACTCAAATGCAACAGTGTTTTCAATAAACTACTGTGTTGAGATAAATATAATGAATCTTTGGTTGTGATTTTTGTCAGTAGATTTACTAATTTCTCACTATCAGGGGTTTTGTTTGCAATGAAAGTGATTAATACTGTTTAGTACGATATATGTTGTTTTTATTTAAATTTTCACCATCATTATCACATGTTTCCCTTATGTGCAATTCCTAATTCCTGTATAATTCCATTTTGTTGCTTGTGGCTTTAGGTTTTGTTTTATAAAATAAAATATTGACCCTATCAATGCAACAGATATTAAGCACAATACGTTCTTAACCTCTAATGCTGTTATATAGAATGTTTTATGAATGGATGTCTATATCTTGGTTCATGGTGACTTTTACATTTGTATTGCTTTTACATTTACTTTATTCTCTTTTTAGTCGGCAAAGAATGAGAACTCATCGGAAGCTATTGGAGACATAGGCGGCGCAGAGAAAGCCAACACCGAGGGCAGCAGTGACGAAGAGGAGGGGACTCTGGTCATCGACGAGAAGAACGAGAGGGGAGGGACTAAACGAAAAGCAGAGGAGTCCACAGAGGTGAGCGTCAGTCTGTCAGATTGTCCAAACCGTCACAGTTAGATTACTGCTAGGCTGTCCTCAACGTTCGCTGCACTTTGATAGGAATCTCCCAAGCGGCCAAAGATTACAGAGGAAGAAGGCGAAAAGCCCAACACAGAGGCCAAGCTTAATGATGTGGAAGGAACCAAGGCAACAGCGCCCTCCTCACAGAGCGAGTCGAAACCAGAAGGCCAGGAGAAAGCTCCAGCAGAGGCCCAGCGAACAGCAGAAAAGGTGAAATGTTCTCATTAATCACGGCTACGATCAAAGTATTAGAACTGACTAACATACTTGTAGGCTAGTAAAGATGCTGCATGTCATTAGTCAGATAAACCAAACCTGGTTGTCTGTTTATACAGAGTGTCTGTGTGACTATCTGGTTTCAACTATATACCAGTTCAACAGCAACATATCTCTTATTTAACATAAATGACACCATTTTATTAATATTGCCGTTTAAGATAGAAAATGTTTTTCTTATTTAAGAAAGGAATTGAATTATAAGGATTTTTTACCCAGTTATAATATTGTGTAAAAAAATGAATCATCAGAATAATTGTTACTAAAATAATCCTTTTTTTGGTGCATATGGTATTTATTAATTTTACACTGCTTATGTTTAAACCACTGCACTAATTAGTTTTCTTTTCTCCTGCAGCCTGTAACAGACAGCGCTTAACGTCGACTCAGAAGAAAACCAACAACCCTCAATGCTTCTCTCTGGAATTCAGGCTTCGTAATAAACACCTGTAGAAGACCAGATTTCAGCTGTTTAATTAATGAGCGAATTATGTGAGGAAAAACATTTAAAAATACATGTTTGTATTGAGAGACAAACAAATTTTCATTTGCCACTATTGGGATATTATATATCCCAGAATAAACAAAAGTAAACATTCGCTGATCAGGCTTCAAACAATTGAACTGAGCGTTTTCAAGCTTGTGTACAAACAGGATTTTGGTGTTTATATTTTTTTTATTTCTAAGTGCAATTACATAATTACAAAGACTGAATAATAGGTGTCAAAACATTTGTCAGTTTGAGGGAAGAAATAAACTTAATATATACTACATTTAACACAAAAGAAGATTAAATCACAAACTACTCCCATTCAGTGGGTTTTAAAACATAGTGTACAGAAGAAAAAAAATTTCACCATCTCAGCTTTACTTTGTAACCATTTCACCCCCGTTTGTATCAACCTGCTTCTAAGCCCTTTATTATTCAGTCATTGAATTTATGATGAGTCTTGACATCTTCAGCAGCAGTGTTGCTGCTTTGAAGTGAATGCCTCACTGAAGGTGACCAAACTGTGTAACGAATTTCTACATTTTCCCACATGTGGACTTCTTGGCTTCCAAACACACTGAACATGCAAACCCTGTTGAGTTCAGCCTGTTCCACTCACAGAACTGCCCTGAAATCTCAGCCGATGACGACTTGCGTAGAAAGCAGAAAGACATTCCTGAGTGTCGTCTCAGCTCGATTTTGAAACATCAAGGTGGGGTGGTGGTAACATCCGCTTTAAAGTATCATCTGAATGAAATCCGTCAGTACACAAGCTCTAGTTACATTTTTCCAAATATGTCACCAAGATTCACTGCATTCACAGATTAGTTGCACAGAATTTTCTTTCGGAAATGTTATTGGTGAAATTGTGAACGCTAACATAATTTGATTGTTGTTTTGTTTTTCCTCTATAAAATCAGAGTGTTACCATTACAGAGTTTTGACTTTGTAAAATTTTATTTTATTTTTTTATTATTTTGCCCAACCTTTTAACTGGAATACGAGTCATTTTACTTCAGTGGTCTTATTCTTTTCGCTGTGATACGAAGTTGTGGATGTGATTGTTCTCATTATGTTGGTGTTATGTCATCTGTTTACCAGTGTCGGCTTAAAAGTTTATCAAGTCATTGAAAAAAAGGGAATGCTATGGTTAAAAAAAAAAAAGAAAAAAGATTACAAATCCTTTCCTTCACTTAATATTCAGAGTAAATTTTGTTTTTAAGTGTTTTTACTTTTTGGGTTTTGCTTTTTCTGTTTATTTCAGATGCTGACATTCATCTTAAGCTACTGCTTAGTTTGCCATTGTAGTTGCCAGTCAATTTAATAAACATGTTGATTACCAAAAAATAATCCTGGTTTTGTTGTCTTTTGGGTTTCATGGGTGTTAGGTGAATTATTAGATTTAGGATCAGCAGCTTTTCACCTGTTTATCTTTTTTTATTATTATTATTGCTTTTCTTTCTCCAAACTAACTACTCTGGAAGTTGAAACTTAGTTTAATTCAGAAGAAACAATCAAATACAGAAATTTATCATTGGGAATATAAACAAACACGAATTGATGCAGTAACGTCTGTCACTTTGGTCTTTGAGGACGTTCTTTGAAACGCAGTTGCGCATGCGTGAAGTCACGTAAAGACGGAGCGTCTTTACGTGACTTCACGCATGCGCAACTGCTGGCAGCTGCTGGCATGCGCAACTGCCAGCAGGTGGCGCTACGACTAGGTAGTGGCCTCATTCGTCCTGCTACATGTGACATTGACATCAACAAAGGGTAAGCTATATATTATGTATTCGGTTTCCTTTAAAATCCACATTCATATGATAAAACTAAAACAGCAGCTGCAGTTTTACAGTAATATATTTGCGAAAATATATTACTGTATATATTTTTTGCATAGGTGCGAGTAGTTAAGAGCTAATGTTAACGGATGTTTACCATTGAGCTAACGTTAGCCTAGCTTGCGTCAGTGAATTAAGAGTTGACAAGACGGATAACGTTATTTGTTTTGGTTCCTTCAGCACCATGAGGCTGACCGCTCTCCTGTCGATGGCGGCCCGGGTTGTAGTGCCTAAAGATTACCGTTACGGCACCAATAGGCCCTGGACGGAGGCTGCTAAGAGGTTGAATCCTCCGGGAAAGAAGAGGAGGAAGGTGTTCGTACAGCCGTTAGAGGCAGAGGACTGGACCATACTGAAGGGAGACATGGTGAGAGCAAGACACTGAGTCCAGAAGGAACAATCAAGTCTTCACAGGCTCATTCTAATGGTCCAACGCTGTATGAGCTGCCTGGACTTCTTTATTTTAGTGTTTTGTTTTACTGGAAAACACCACAAAACATTCAAACCTACCACCATCTCCTCAAACAGTTAGAACTCTCTTCAGACTTGGATGCAGATTCATTGTCTTAACTTAAACATAAATAAAAATTAAATTGTTATAATTGGACAATCAGATTCCCTAAATGTAGTTGGCAGTGTCTCACCTGTGCATGACAGTAGCAGTTCTGCATTGTACAGTAAATTCTATTTTTCTTTTCCGAAAATTATTCAGTTTGTGTCTGCTTTTTCCACATTACGGAAATCATAGGTCTCTAATCTAATTTTGACTTGTACCTCTAACATGGCGGATTAAAAAACCGGAAATGAAAAGAAGAGTGAGCCAGAATTCATTCACTTTGTTGTAAAAGTCCAAATGCCAGTTATTTGTTGCCATCAAGCATGACAAGGGAAGTCACTAGGTTTAGTTGGAAACTGTTTTTTCCATGTTCTTTCTCAAGAAATAATTTTTCTTGACCAAGTCCCAAACTTGGGTTATAAGGCACTAGGCTCAACTCTCTGACTTTTACTATCCTAAAGAAAAAAAATACAACACAACCAGGTGTTTCCAACTCAATAACTACTTTTGGGTTTACCAGTGTTATCAATAAATTGTTGAATGTCAAGACTTTTCAAAATGTTATTCCTTGCAGGTTGAGATTCTTGCTGGTAAAGATAAAGGCAAGCAGGGAAAGGTGACGCAAGTCTTTAGACACAGAAACTGGGTCATCTTGGACGGACTGAACACGGTAAGAAAGCAATTTATTAAGATGTCACTGTGTGCTGTAATATTAAGCCAAATAGGACCTATGTGTCGTTTTCATTCATCTGTGGTTTTTCTACAGATGAATGAACTGTGGTTTTTCTACAGAAAAACCACAGTTTATGTTAAGTTTATGTTAAAACTTAGAAACTACAGTTGTAACAGTAGCAGGAGGCTGAACACAAAGTTTCTCCACACTAGTTCTAGTTAGTCATACACTTTGTAACTAGTAATGCAGCTTGATACTAATAATAAACAGCTAGGTTATAAAGAGGCACAAACAGGTGTGTGATTGTTTAACATTTTACCTTTCTACTTTGCGTTTCAAGTTGGCATTCATTATCCAGCTCTGATACTTGTTTTTGTGTTATTTTATTTAAAATATTTTTTATCAGATCTGGCCTGTAAGGAGAATTGTTTGGTGCAGACTGGATTCAAACTTTGTAATTTTTTGTATTTTTGTCCCTGCTATTGTGAGAGTTGTTTCCTATTTAAGAAAATATATATATACTTTTTTTAAAAACAGCAACCTAGCATTTTACTGCTTTCGTTTCTCTGATTCTCCTGTGACTTCCATTATTAAAAATCTCATGTGCTTTAATATTTGTTACAGCCAGACTCTTTAGCTCCACTAGATGGAGCCATAAATCTGACTGAGTAGTTGTGACAAACTGTTATTTTTTTCCTGCTGTAGCATTTCAGGTTTGTGGGGAAAGCCAGGGATTACCGTGGGACCTACATTGCCAGCGAGGCTCCTTTGCTGCTCCGTGATGTCGCCCTCATTGACCCCGCAGACAGGTAGAATAAAGAGGAAAAAAACAGGACGCATTTATTAAGTTCAGCATTTTTTAACCACGTGAAAACCTTAAGAAATATTTCAATTAAAATCAGAACACAGAGTTCAGTGTGGTGACAAATGTCGCAATAAGCAATGAAGCAAATAATGTCATGATAAATTAAAATGAAGCCAATAAGAGATATTTTGTTTACAGAGTCTTCATAATGCATTTTATTCATGGTTTTAGTTGCATGTGGTTTATATTTCCTTTTTTTATATAGTTTTTTTATTGCCATGTTTTATTTTGGATATTTAAAATATCTTCCAATTCCTGTGTTAAGTTTTCTTTACAAAATTAAAGTGTATTACGTTATGATGCTGTTATGTTACTGTTTATCACAATGTTGGAACAATTTATCATCCAGCAAAATTTAAATTCAGTGTTTCTCTCCAATACAGTCATAGATATGGGATAAAAAATTATTTACTTTTCATTTGAAAACCCCCCCAAAAAAACAGGAGTAAAATTCTGTATAAAGTTATAACATTCAGAAAGCAGGACAGAAATCACTAAAAAAGGCACTAGATGTAATTTAATCTCTCAATAAGTCTAATGTTGAACGATTCGTCAGACTTTAAAGTACCGGAGCAGATCTTTTCTGTCGTTACATTTTGATGGTTAATCCACAGGAAGCCCACTCAGATTGAGTGGAAGTACACAGAAGAAGGCGAGAGGGTGAGAGTGTCCAGCAGGACGGGACGAATCATCCCCAAACCTGTGGTGGAGCGACGAGACGGCATCGTGCCTCAACAGTGGAAAGGTGAGTAGGGAGCAGATTACGTCAGTCAGCACATTAAAACCAGATGATTTATTTCCTACACCCAGAGCAACTTTAACTAGAGCTATCCTTTCATTCCCACAAATGAAAGTCACATAAGGAATGTTAGCATTGGTTAAGCTAGTCTGGAATGATGCCACTTTTGTTTATTTACATTTTTTTTTGTTCAGGTATTTTCCTTGTTAGATGGGGGAAAAAAGGCAAAGTAGTCACTAAAAGTTGTAATATTTTTAAAAATAGGATTAAGGATTAGAGAAACTTTTTCAAAATGCTTTAAATTGGACCTATTATGCAAAATTAAAATTTTTGTATTTCCATTTTGGTCTCCACTGCTTCTAAAAAGAGCCCAAGCTCTTAAAACAAAAGCATCCAGTCATTTTTGGCAATAAGTTAATATCTTTTGGTGTCTGGAAGATGAGCCGTTTCAAACATCTCCTGATAGAAAAGTCACATTCCGTGGGCACTGTGCCGTTACCTAGCAACCGCAGCAGAATTCCACCCGTCGCCTAGCAACCCAAGCGAAGCGCCAGCTCATTCGGTCAACTGGTTTTACTGCTGTATGCGCTCTGCAATGGCTGCTGGCTGCTTATTTGGATTTAAAGCGACAGCAAATCCTGAAGCAGCTCATTCTGAAAGAAGCTCAAACTAGGAAGAACTGCGCAGACTGAAATCTTATTTTCTAAGAACAATTTTGTGCTAAAAAAATGTAATGTGTAGCGTGAAGCATAAAAAGTCACCTTTAAAACACATTCAAACTGGAGTTATTTCTGTTTCCACACAGACGGGCCCAAAGACACCAGTCCTGAAGACACGCTTGAAAAAACGTACGTTCCATCTCTGAAAACCCTGGAAGAGGAGGTCATGGAGAAACTGGGTATTCAGGAGCACAGGAGGCACCAGAAGTCCTACTGGTACTGAAGATAAACGTCAGACTGGTTCCTCCTGGTTCTGTCCGGTTCTTACAGCCATGCTGACCATAGCGTCCTCTGGACTGTGTCAAGACAACAAAAGGAGCCCAAGCGAACTTACAAACTCTGTTTCAGCATTTTGTGGACCTCATCTGTGTGCAACTTATGTTCCTGAGGTATTCTGGGGCTTTTTTTTTTCAGAATATTGTGAATAAATGTCAGGCCTGTGTTTTATTGTTTTGCAGGAAACTAATAAATAGCAAAGTCCAAAATCATGGTTGTGAATAAGTACTTGCCTGCAGTTCCACACCTCAACAAAATAAAATTACTTTTTCAAGTTAAGCCTTTTTTAAGCCAAAAAGGCTTAAAAAAGTTTTAAGCCTTTTTGATTTATTTTGGTTTTAAACGTACCCAGACAATGTCAGCTTTAGATTTGACTATTAAATAGAATGTCGTATTTAGCGGCCAAAGGGATTAAACTCGCTTAAAACCTCCATCAAAATGACTACAGATTTTTTTATGAGTGCATCATCTTAAAATGTAAGACTATTTTTAATAAAACTTCCTTTTGCTGCAATGGATCATTGGAGTAGTTTTCCAAATGATATTTACTGTACTTGTTATAAAACATTTGCACATTTAGTAAAAAATTACCATTAAATAAGAAGATTTACACTTATTGTTGATGTAGGATTGTAGTTTGATTAGTGAGATTTAAAGAATGACTCAAATATGATTTAACAGATTCTGAAATGGTGAAAAGCCAGTACAGTAATTCACAATCTGTTAAATCATATTTGTTAACATCAACCTCCAGGTGGAAGTAATCATTTTTTTGTTTTTTTTGGCTATAAGCTTGTCTTTTGTTTTTAAAAGGTCAATAAAATGTTGTAGATACTTTATATACAAAACCTGGAAACAAAAGAAACGAGTCTTTTGACCAATTTTTATTTTACCTTAATAGAAACTATTATATTATATATAATTTTGCCTTATGTGGCGTCATTGTTTTCAGGACAATCTGAACTTTATGATTTTACACTTAGTTTTTACTTTTGGACATACTGTGGCTGCATTTTGGACCTTGAGTCACAGAAAAACAAAATCCGATTTGGAAAAAGTTTGATTTTTGTTCACTGTGAAAATGTCAAATATTCACAACAAATGGTTTTTATCATTTAGATTTACAATATATACTGTAAAGTTCTTAAAATGATGTAAAAAATATTGCAAACAACACAGTTTTACAACATTATTAGCATGAAAATGAAGGCAATTCCTCATTTGTTTTTATGCAATTTTTGAAAAAACATCATAGGTCAAAACAAGATGTCAAAAAATGTGTAATTGTTTGGGGGAACAAGGTAAAAAAGGTCTTTTGCACCATAGGAAGAACCTTGGCTCCCAGAGTTAGCCGTGGCTGTAAGCTGTTTACTACTAGCTGATGGGCAGTGGCTCTGCATCACCCCGTAGTGATCGACTCCTTGCAGCTGCGCAGCGCCGCCTTTCTTCTGCTGGGATCTCTGAGTAGCTGCCTCTCAAACTGCCAGGATCTCATCTTACTCTCAGTCTCTGATAGTCTTTGTCAGTTGCTAATAAGAATGATCGATCCGCCATCGTCATCATGACGATCCTCACTGCACCCAGACTGCGGCTGCGGGTTCTTTACATAATCCTTTATATACAGAACAGAAACCACTAAGCTAAAAACACATCACTAAGTAGATGCCATCGATCGCCCCGATATCCAAACTTTGCTTCCATTTTGCGGATCTCACTGCCTTTGCCGCTACTCCTGTTCCGGTTCTCTTTTACCGTAACTTGAGCGACTTTACTTCGTTTCTTAGCAACAAAATACAGCCCATAATTATTTGTTGAAGATGTGAGATTTCCAATAACAAAGAAATAAAATGTTGCGTTTAATTTTATTACGTTTGGAATTCTCATTTCCTGTCACATACCCAGAAAAGCCAGTTTGTAACATTTCTCTGAGATTCTGAAAAGTATGGTTTACTTATGTTAGCATAACTCCGGTTTTACTTGGCCTATTAACACAATTTAAAAACAGGTGTGTAGTTTAAAATGTTCACTTTAAGCACAAGTTGAATGTGAGCCTGGGGGAGGCGGAGTCTTGTCGCTACGTCGCCGCCAATCAGACATGTAAAAAAGACGCGTATACGCGTCCATAGACCCCAGAGGGTTAAAGCTCTGGATGTTGTAGGGTTGTGTTGGTTGACGCGACTCTGCAATGTCGCCCGGACATCGGGGGCAGTTCCCCTGGATTGGCAGACTGGGGTGGTGGTCTCCTTGTTCAAAAAGGGGGACCGGAGGGTTTACTCCTATGGACCGTACCACGCTCCGCCCACGGGGCCGCGTTTCATTGGCTGATGCCCATTCTACGTCATAGCAGACTAGCGATGTGCTTTTTAGGCTCACCAACACCCCGTGTAAGTTTGGACTAAGACCTTCTCAACAGACGGGCAGAAAGTTTTTGCATCAGAAATCGAAAACAAATGGTTCTCAATTGCCAGTGGGGGATCTGTACAGGTGATGTCAGGTATCCTGATCGTATTTGTGGGACTAAAATTCAGATTTCCAAAATCTGAAACCGAATGCCTTGCTTGGATCAAAGCTTGTGAACGACCGTAGGATCAATAAGAACAAAGGAGTATGTGCTAATGTAAGTATTATTGATTTGCTTTCTTTCTGTTTAGTGAATGGGGATATTTTGAGTGATTGTTCATCGATTTGAAATTCTGCTTTCCAGCCTCAGTAGCGTTGTGCATTTTGTAGATTTAATTGAGTGGAATAATGTTTCACCAACTGTTTCATATGTATTGCATTTAAAAAATATATATTACAATTCATTTATTTATTAGCATTTTGTCGGCGGGGATGACAGCAGACCCCAGCAGAAAGCTTTCGGTTGTTTCTTTCTGCTGAGACGTTTAACAAACACTGTTAGCAACTCAACGCTAGCAGCAGTAAGAAATTTTACCGTTAGACGACGTGGAATAACATAAACTCAAAACTAAAGAAATATCAAGGTTAGAAGTGAAAATGACCAGCTGTATAAATAAGTCTTTCGCGTAGTTTTATTTTTTTTTTAAAACACCGTTAAGCTGAGCTTGTGAGCTAACATTAGCCAGTTAGCACTGTGCTCCGGCAAAGGCAGTTACACGACTCTCCACTTATTTCTTCTACTTAATATGTGTTATGTCCGAGTTATTGAACTCGGACATAACTGTCTTTCTAATAAGAAAACTGTGGAATCAACCAACTGAGCAAGTTCCTTTGACGTTAAGCTGACATCTGTTAGCATTTGTTGCTACCAGGCTCGCTCTACAACTCCTAAAGGCTTGCAAAATGAAATGTTAGGACTGAAAATAACAACATCAATGTAGTGAAGCTTCGCAGGAACTTGTTAGTTCCTCTGTCCATTGTTATAGCTGATTTTTTTGGTGAAATGATGCACTAATCGACTCAGAAATACTCCCATGTTTACATAGAAACAGAGCGCCGCTAGGCTTTGCATGTGAGACTTCCAACGTGATATTTTCTAGCTCGGTTGTGGGCGGAGCGTGGTAAGGTCCATTATAGAGGGGTCACACTCTTAAGCCATAACTGAAGTTTTTCCTCTTTTTTTTTTTCAATTTTTTATTTTATCTGTATGTCAGAAGGCCTGATTGTGCCCCTCAGCAATAATATTTAGCTAAATATAATAATTTATCAAAAATAAACTAGTCTGGCTGCCCTCAGTCTAATAATAACTCAGTTTCTGCCTCCATGTTGTTCAGGTGAGGAGGAGGAGGGTGGATCTGCTCTCTAACTATCAAATTATGGGCAAGAATATTTTTTCATACACTGATTTGTAAATAAAAACGTGGGTCTGATGTTGATGTTAGAAAAACTGTAAACTCCAGTAAAAGGATTAGTGCACACATCTACAGCTTTTCATTTTAAACGGGTAGGATAATCAGATGAAGGAATATCCTACCCGTTAAATGAAAAGCTAACGCATTTGTTTGCACTAATCCTTTTATAAGAATATCCTACCTTTTTAAAAGTATTTAATGTAGGAGCCATTTTTCTTTTCCTGCTTGTCGCCACCTGGGGGCGTATTTCAGTTTGAGTACTACGGTGGCCGACAGGTGCAAATGCGCAGCAAAAGAGAAAACATGCAAACAAAAAAAAAGACACGCGCACAAATTAAATGCAGCAAACAAAAAAGAGAGACGCAAACACCCCCGAATGAAATGCAGCAAACAAAAAAGAAAACACCCCCGAATGAAATGCAGCAAACAAAAAAGAGAGACGCAAACACCCCCGAATGAAATGCAGCAAACAAAAAGAGTTGAAAACGGAAGTGCTCCAGACCACTAGAAAGAAAGAAAA
>CAEGAG010179194.1:0-10181 GCA_903067065.1 Brachyrhaphis terrabensis
AAGAAACTTCTTAACCAAGTAGACGCACAGAGCCCTCCCCCTTCCCTCTCTCTATCTCTCTTTCTCTCTCTCTCTCTTACGCAAACTCATTCGCTCACGTTGCGGGTTCAGTTTGGTTATCCTTTATTTTACTTTATGAATTGTTTCACATCATTTCTCATTGTAAGCTATGTTTATTTGACATATTAGATTTACATTTTAAATAAAACTGTATTTTAACACACACACACCCCCACACACGCACACACTTGTTGATATACTCAACAATTTACACAAAAAACAAACGGAAAAGAGTGAACAATTAAAACCGAATAATGACATTTGAAAGAATAAGGTTTGAAGAAAACTTGCCTATCTATCTGAGCTGGGTTTTGTTGTTGTTGTTTTTTAATAATGTCCATTTTTAAATTGTCCTCCTGAAATAATTGGGCAACCATTGCCAGAGAGCCAGGGTAGAGTTATCAACAGGCGGAGAAGTGGGTACACTTCGGATTAAAAGCAGCACAAAGACCCCGTTGTTCTGCGCTTAAATCCCTTCCTGATCCCCAACATGCTCCTTTTGGCCCCTTCATTCATACATTCACCCTAAGCTTTAATAATAATAATAATAATAATAATAATAATAATAATAATAATAATAATAATAATAATAATAATAATAATAATAATAATTGTCTAAATCCAGGCAAAGGCACAAGCAAACTAGGCCGCTGTAGCACTCTTTACAGGTTTTGAATAGGCCAGATTTTCGTGAATTTCTTGTTACGCTCCTGGTTTAGAGCCAAGTGCTCCCGACAGTAAACCATGCTGATTCTCCTTACAGTGGTGGCCTCTCCCTACAGCAGGCAGTCTTGGTATTTGGTTTGGTTTAGCCTTGATTTGCTCTGACTGGGCGTCGGCTTGTATGCTTCAAACCAGGGATGACCAAGGGCACACAATGGAGCAAATCTGATCTGCAAGC
The DNA here is from genome assembly GCA_903067065.1 of Brachyrhaphis terrabensis. Classification (NCBI taxonomy): domain Eukaryota; kingdom Metazoa; phylum Chordata; class Actinopteri; order Cyprinodontiformes; family Poeciliidae; genus Brachyrhaphis; species Brachyrhaphis terrabensis. The sequence goes on from CAEGAG010179194.1 coordinate 962, forward strand.
AGATTACAGATGGTCACCTATTTTTATCTTTTAGGGCAACACTTCCGCAGGTGAATAAAGTCTTCTTAAAATAATTGTTAAACAGTTACTTTTGTTTCTCAACACTAACCAATCCTCTCATCCTCTTCATCTCTCTTTAGTAAATATCGCCAAAAACCTAGATATGAGTACCGGTGAGGTTCGTTTGTCAGATTAAAGGTGCCATTTAAAAGTTTAAAATCTTTTATATGGCATTAAACATACTTTTCATTAAGGCTACACTTCTGTTAAAAAACATTTTTATTGGTCTGATGTATATTCTAATTTTAAATGTGATATTTTTATTATCTGTAAGTTAAACATCGTCATAAGAAACACAATTAAAGGCTTTCAAACGCCCATTTGTGCAATATAACGTGTCTCTAGTGAAATAACGCTCAAACTAAAGTTAAATGCACATTTCAACAAAATTATTTATAGCTATATATACTTCTAATTTAATAAAAAAATAATGAAGGGATTAATTTAAAACGAATGAATCTCAGTCCGTTTATAAGTTTGGACACGTTAAAGCATCACACTGAGATGAGATTTTTTTTTTTTCTGCGTCGTTGTATTTGCGTTCGGGCTCCATGTTTTCTGTTCACTCCTCCTCTCCTCGATGTTGTCCTTTATGGTTTTGCTTGTATCATCCTCTGCGGCGAGACAATTTTCCCAGTGTCCAAATCCGATTCTGCGCGCTTGTTAATTGAATCGGATTTCTTATAGTTTAAAATCCACACACACTCACACACACACCCACATAGGCCCATGCAGCTAGTGCCCAAACTGTATAAGGGGTTTATCTAGCTGGGTAAAGCCAAAGCGGAGATATAAAGACACACCGAGAGCTGCGGGGAGATTCTACAGGCGTGTTTGAACGTTCCCAATGCTGGAAGAAAATGTCTTGAGTTGATGCTGAAGGGTGTGTTGGTGTTTGTGAGTGGGTATGTGGGTGGGTGACTGGAGGCCTGCATCCTCCCGGTACTGGGAAACATCCAGTGGAAGCTATACTTCGTTCACAGGTAGGCTAAACTTTGTCTGATTCCCCCCCCCCCTTTGTGCTGCTTTGACACAGCAGCAGGTCGGACTAAGCTAACCGTTTGGAAAAATCTAAACGAGAAGAAGAAAAGAAACTTTGGGAACTGAGAGACCAAAAGGGAGCGCGCGGACCACGGCAGTGCATGCGCACTGACGTAGTTTCTGTTACACTACGACCGGAAGCACGGGTCATAAGTCGTCTGTCTAAGATAAAAAAAAAATAGCTATAAATTTATTGCTAATACCATAAATTTGCTATTAGATATTTTTTTTAAAAATTAGCAAGATTACAATTACTCTTATGTGTGGTTCTACTGTTTATTCTGTCATTAGGTCCAGTCAGCCCAAGGCATAAGCAAACTAAGCCTGCAAGTGTCAGACAGAATATAGTTCTCATATTTGTCTATAAAAATGAACAATCTTTCAATTTACTCTGATTGTTTTTAAATAGATATAGCATAAGTTTCAAGATTAAAACTTGAAACATTTATAATAAAATGTCCATATTTAAATGAGCTTACAATGTATTTGCTGTACAATTCATATCAATAAATGCTGTTGCTTATATCTGCCCTTTAACACCTCGCAAAAGCTCCCATAACAATTCCCAGTTTATTGCAAATGCTGGAAAACGTTGTTTAAAAAGCACAACTAATTAAATTTGACCAAACTCTTCCTACTAATTATACCAAGTTTTTGTTTAAATGACCTAGTTAAGATACTAAAGAGCAATGATTCACTTTTGAAAGCATGAATCATGTCTCAGTTTGCTGCATCAGTAAAACAGAATTCAATACATTATTTTTATAAACATAGCATTCTTTTTAAAACCATTTTGACTAAATAAAGCCTAACCTATTATAACAATCTAAAGACGTTCATAGTTATTAGATTATTTCCATAAGATTAATTGATGATCTTGGATGACGATGAGCTTTCAATGGCTTTTTCTTTTTCTCCCTGTTCTTGACAGTTTTGGATGTCTGCATGCAAGGGTTAAGCTAGCCAGCATTGCCAGTCACATTCAGCCCCTCCAGTCTGACTTTACAGTCTCTATTAAAATGCTGAACATCAGTTATTATCTATATCTCCACAAATAATTTGCTACTCTCACCTTTTGACACATTTAAAGTCAGATCCTCTGAGTCCTATAATTAATAAAAAAATATATAGGCACAAATGTAAATGCTAATTGAAATACATTCTGTTGTACAATCAGTTAAAGAAATTGTTTTTGGATTGCAAAATAACTGTAAAACAAGCTGGGATCAATGTGTAATGCTTAATGTTTCACACATAAACAACATCATTTTTATTTTAAAAAACAGAAGTGCTGCTGTGATGGCCAATGAACTTAACCTTATTTTGGCTCAGACTGGATCTGTGGCTTATTGGAAATGTTTTAAGACTTTGTAGCTTGTATATTTCTGACACTAATTTGGCTGCTGAATCATCTATTGAGTGACTTGAAATTATGCTTGAGGAAGTAAAGAAACGTGTTGGATTTTATATAATTTCATAAGGACATTTTATGTTCTTTAAGTCTGTAGACTTTTTAAGTCAGTGAAAGCAAAAAACAAGGCACTTTAAAAGCACAGAAAAGGTTTTTTTCTTTATTAATGACAAGGATTTTGTAATATAAAATACTGAAATATGTTTTTAACACAGGGATGAAATGCTTCTTATTTTAGGTTAAAATCTTCTGGATGCCACAAGTAGATAAAGAATGATAAAGTTAGTTAGATTAGTGTTTCTGTCATTTCTTTTCCTTTTTTAATTTACTTTGCTTATTTTACTTTAATCCTGTGTGGAGTTTGGCATAAGACCAGTGCTAAATATTAATGCTCTTTGATCAAGATGGTGTATTTGAGGCGGCTGCTGTATGACAAGTGTTTCTGGGTTGTTTGAAGGAAATTGCTCCGAGATGAAGATCTGCTGGGCAGTTCAGACGCGCTAGGACCCAGAGCAGAAGCAAATTAAGGACAAGCATCACATAAGAGGCTTAGTGCATCTAATCTATATTGCTACACACAGAGGCTCACACACACAGACACACGCACACACACAGCATTTCATAAACATCCCATTTTGCAACAAGCACGCATTTATGTCCCCAAAGGCGAATGTTGCCATTGTGTTTTCATTTAGTTTTTCATTTTCTCCAAACTCTTTTATTCCCCCTTGCTGACCTAAGCTTCCATCTCGTATTGTTGGAGAACTTTTGCCCAGATGCTGTCCTGCTCCTCTCATCCTATTTCATTAGCAGACGGCCTTCGATGAACTAAGAAGCCAGGAGCAAACTCATTTGTTGCAGACAATTATAGTCAGAAAAGCCAAAAAAAAAAAAAACTCAGGAAAGCTTCCTTATCCTTCCGATGAGCGTCTGAGTGATTCATCTGCCTGTTTCACTGTTAAATCAGCTGAACAATCACTGCGGCGGGTCGACAAATGAAAAAAAAGGATTTCAAGCTGAAATGAAAATGAAGTTTGACTAAGTCATGGCTTCTGAACAATCATGCTAATGAAATTATCCTTCCATCCAGCCTGAACAGAAAATGCAATTTTCTTTGTTTTCCAGTGTCCCTGGAGAACATTTACCCAGAATTCCCTCTGCCAACATGGCTAGATACTTGGTATTCATTCTGATACCTGAGTTTGATTCTGATTGTAAGAACAACAGAAGAGCAGCCGCCATGAGGCGTGCTGGTATGGATCAGAAACTCCTTCTGAATCTGAATCCTAAAACAGCCATTCCCAGCTGTTCGATAGAGTGTTTTTTTGTATGTCTGTTTGCGCACTGTGTACTTATGTTGCATGTGGGAGTGTGTGAGACATTTACGCGCTCACGCACACAAACACACACATACACACCCACACACTCGTGCACTGAGTTCAGCCGATTTATCATAATATGCTTTATCTGAAAAGTAAGTATCTTACCTCGGGATAAAGGGAGGAAAGAGGGGTTTGTGGCCAGATTGACAGAGGAAGGGTGAACGGATAGAGCCGAGCAGAGCGCTCGCTGCTCTGGAGCGAAGAGCTGGACTTTTAGTTCGGTGGCTGGATTGATCAGAACTGAGAAGGTAACTGGGCTTGGTGGGATGGGAGGGAAAGGAGCGGGCGGCAGTGGTGTGTGTGCGTGCGTGTGGGTGTGTGTGTGTGAGAGAAAGAGAGTAGACCGGAGACTGATGCTTGGATGAGAAGGAAGCAGTGTGGTCTTTGAGGGGATCCTCAGGTAGCACTTCCTCCAGTGCTACCTGGAGGAAGTTGAGTTGCATGGGGTGGGGTAGAAGGAAGGACAAGTGGAGACGTGTGATAATGATAAATCAGGAGAACTAAGTGGGAGAGGGACAGATGGGTGAAGGGGGGAGCATGGGAGGAGCATCGGGACTGGACCATGAGCTCTCTGAGGGTCTCTACCTTCACATAGAGAATATTCACATAGAAACTGATTTAAATTGATATGATTTATGTTTCCTAATGTCATCCTGCCGTTGAGCTTGTACTGAGTTATAAAAGCTGCAGCGTTTGTGTGCGTGTGCATGCGTGTGTGTGTTTGGAGTGTGTATTGAGGTCAGTGTGTGTTAACTCCTCATTTAGGAGATGTGAGGATTATCCAGCATGAGTTCAGGCCGCGCCATGTGTCTCTGCACCCGGACCGCTTACGTCTCCTATAGCCACAGACACAACGACATGAAATGGAGGTTCTCACGCTGCCTATAGGTTATACTGCTGTGTTAGTGCACAGTGCATGCCTGTGGAGTACAGACTTGCATATGCATGGGCTTTTGTTTACGTGCATGTCCATCTGGAGGGATTTAGGGTATGAGCAGTCTGGCATGAGTCTGGGCTAAAGATAAACTGCAGGTCGTTTATATAATGAGGAACTAACTGACTGTATACAGTTTGGTGTCTATATGGAGCCTGAAGGATCACTGAGAATTGAGTTATGTCTCCATTTCACCAGCAGAACTGCTATACAGGAAAACCTACCATCACAGCTTTAACAATCAGATAGTCTGGAAATTAGCTGAAAGAACATCAAGTCAGAATCTGTATGTTTAGGAATCTGATATTTTAAATAATAAGTAGGAATATTAAAGAAGTTAAATTTCCTACAGTGATGATGCATGAACACAAGTTCATGTTTTGTCACATTACAGTCACAAAATAAAATTCATTTTATTGGGATTTTATGTGAAAGACCAATAAATACAGAGTAGCACATGGAAGTGATGCATGAGTTTCAAAACGTGCTGTGAACAAAAATCTGAAAAGTTTGCTATGCATTTGTATTAAACTCACTTTATTCTGACACCTCTAGACAAAGTCTAGTTCAACAAATGACTGTTACGTGTCATCTAAACCAACAGGTTAGGCGAGGAAAGAATCAGTCAGAGAAGCAGCCAGGAGGCCCGTGGTCGCTCAGGAGGAGCTCCAGAGATGCACGGCTCAACTGGGCTAAAGCTATTAGTTTTACCTTCCATAAATCTTATCTTCATGAAAAACTAGCAAGGCAGAAGCCATTCAAGTCCAATTACCACTTGCTAAAAGTCATGGAAAGTCAAGAAATTGCTCTGTTCTTGAGACAACAATCGAACGTTTTGGCTTACATGAAAAATGCTATGTATGCAAGAAAACTATCACCCTAGACACATTCAACCTGGTGAAACATGGTGGTAGCAGTATCATGCTGTGGGGATGCTTTTCTTTCAGACAGAGAAGCAGGTTAGAGTTGATGGGAAGTTGGATGTAGATGCAGTTCCTGGAAGATAACCTGAAGCTGAATAAGACTTGAACTGGGGCGGAGGTTCATCTTCCAGCAGGTCAGCCTCCTTAAATCTGCAGCGAGAGCTACAGTGGAATCATTTTAGTTAAAGATTATTCATGTGTTGGAAGGACACAGTCAAAGTACACTCCTAAATCAAATGTTGGTCTTCATCTAATCTGACTGAGCTTGAACTATTCTGCAAAGAATTAGTAACAATTTCAAAGCACACCTTTCCCATTTATATTTTCCACTCAATGTAACATTTTTTCTTTCACTTCAAAGTTGGTCGCTACAGAGGACTTCAACTTATTCCTAGAAAATCTGCTTTTTCACAGATTTTTCCATAGAACATAAAATATTTGCAAGAAAATACAGTTTGGGAAGATAAAAAAAACCCTACAATTCTTGTCTGCACTCTATTGGTTTGCAAAGCAGCCAATCCAGGAGCACCAGGAGTTTTCCTCAGTGCTGATTGGCTGGAGACTGTAGGCGTTAACTTCTGTCGTAGCGCTAACACAGTTTCCATGGTGCACATAAACATATATCTGTTGTCCAAATTCTTAAAACAGGCAGTCGTATGTGTTTTTGGAGGAAGTCTCAAGATTTCACTTCTCTGCAGTTCCTGACCCCCTATTTGGCTACTTTATGTTGCTCTATTGCATAAAATCAAACAAAGTACATTGAAGTTTGTGGTTGTAATGAGACACAATGTAAAAACCTCAAAAGTCAAGGTGTGTTATTATCTTTGGAAGGCACTTTTTTATTCATTAAATTATTATTATGGAAATTAGTTGAAAGAATCTTTCTATAGCAAAGACATGTATATTTAGGAGGCTAAAAGTGTGAATAATCTGCTAAAGTACAAAAGCAATCATGTTTCACATATTTATAAACATATGCGCTATACTCATAATGCCAGAACACAATGGATAAAAAATATACTAATGATATAATTAAAGAATGATTTTTGTTTTAGTGCAGTGGGATGGGATGTAATTATTAAAAATTTTTAATACATTTTTTAAATCTTTCTGACATTTGTGAAATAAACTAATCTAGTCTTGAACTTTATTCAAGTTAAACCCCAATGGTAAAATATCTCTTTTTGAAGGTTTTGTTAGGATACATGAAGTCACAGTAAAAAAAAAATTTCTGGTTTGTTTCTGGAAAAGAAAATCAGATCATTTATTTTTGTAAACTTCAAGTATCCTGTAGTATTTCTCTTCAACAGTTCCCAGACTAATTTAACTCAGCATTGCCTCTACATGTCACCTATTTGCTGAAAGCTGCTAATGTGAACTTCTGTGAGACTTTCTAAAGAGGACAGGCCACCTTAACACGTCTTCTTTAAGTTGTGTCAGAGGACGTATTGGACAGAGGACGGGGCTGGGGATCAATACCAGTACGGCTTCATCCTTAAATAATGTCTGACAAGCATCTTGATCAATTTCACAGACTGCAGACCCCCTGATGTGTGCGTGTGTGTCCTGCTGTCTTCTAAGAGTAGACAGATTTCTAATCTGCTAGAGACAACAGCAGGTTGGGTCTGCACACTGTGTGTGTTTGTGTGTGTGTTTGTTAACTGACATCATTTTACCCCCTCCTTGATCAGTGTCTGGGGTTTTAGCTTGTTAACACCTGTTCATGCTGTCATACTCATACACTGCAATAAAGGAGTTAAGTAAATTTTTGCAGCATCTGTAGAACCAGACAGTTTGAATTAAACCTTTATAAATATAAAAATATCACATTGGACAAAAGCATGTGATTCATACATTCTGGCAGCAAAACTTTATTTTTTTTGGCAATTAAATTATTTTTTAAGGAACTATTCATATCAGCCTGAATACTGCAGAAACTTAAAGGAAAGAATCCTGCAAACATGTGGCTGTATGAACAGATTTAAACTGCAGAAAAACACCCAGCCATTAGCTTGTTGAGGCCAAAGGTCATGCAGGCACTAATGCATCATGAAAATCTTGATATGTGTGCCTAAAAGAGATCTAGGTCTGAGGAGCATGTGTGTGTGTTATCTCTCAGAGAACAGGAATGTTGCTGTAGGTGAGATGATGTCCAATAGTTTGAACCCCATCAGCACCAGCAGTCCCCTTCCCCCAAACTGTACCCTCATCACCCCATATGGCAGGAGGCAGCAGTAGTAATCATGGAAGTGGAGCAACAGGCTCTGAGCCTCACTAATCCCTGGCCACACTTCGACACGTGCCACACTGACGCATAAGCTCGCCCTGCGCACACTCACAAATGGGTATTGAATTGAGGGACCTGATTTTAATACTCACTCACGCATCTAAACAATAGATATGGCAAGCACATTGCAGATGACTCATAAGCAGAGCAGGGTGATAATGACTGCAGTGTTTTATTATAACACCAGGTTTAATTGCAGCTGGTTGATGGAGAGGATCAGCTTCAAGTTGCCTCATTAACTGTGCCAAATACACTTTGTTTGATCTGCAGCCAGAATTCGCCATGCTGTCCCCAAATTACACTTTTCTCTTTTTGCTGCTTAGTTTTAACCCAACTTGTCTTTAATGAATAAAAGCTAGCACACCCATCAATGCAACACCACTCTGAGTCCTAATTGACCACTGGAGAGCACCTTGCATTGCGCACACAAAGGCGCTTGCACCCATGCACTGACTGCGTCACGTACGCACACACACACACAACCTTTTAACTGTGACGCACAAGGAGACAGGGCCACAATGGCTCTCTTATTGTTAATTGGCTGCTTAATCCTGAGGAATGCTTGTGATTAGAACCTGGTGGTGGGTCAGGATCTTGCTCAACACTCTCGTCCACAATAGGCGAGCTGTAACAGAGATCTGTGATGGAGCACACACACCAGCGCACGCAGTCACATGCAGAGAAATAAGTGCCAACGTTAATATTTGCATAAAGAAATGCAGAGTCGAGTATAAATGTTGGTGCTTGTAGATCTGAAAGTGGCAATAGAGTTCTAATCATAGCCTCAAATAAGTGAATGCACACAGAAATCTGCCCCATAAAACCAACTCAACTATACAGAAACCCTAAAGAGGATAACAATGGCAATGCTGCGCTTGTTTGTGACTTAGAAGTCAGATTTTCTAGGTTTTATTATCAATCCTAACCTCAAATTACAAAATGGCTGCCTGGCATCAGTGTAAAAGTTGTTACTAGGTGCAGGTTAATAGCAGTTTGATTAAATAAACATTAGATATAAAAACATGAATTATTATTGCAGATTAAATATGAATTTTTGTTTATATTAATATTAAGTTAGATACAACCTTATTTAACCCATCATACTAATAATACTGAATAATATGCAACATCCTTAATAACATTAAGGATGCTATGGTCTTTGGTAGGACAAATCTGTGAGAA
>CAEGAG010179197.1:0-12705 GCA_903067065.1 Brachyrhaphis terrabensis
TTTTGGTAGTGTGTGAGAGACAAAACGTAATTTTTTGGAGTGTGCGTGGCTATGTTTTTGGAGTATGCGAGAGTTTTTGGTAGTGTGTGAGAGACAAAACGTAAATTTTGTCCTAAACGGCCCCTCATAGGGACGGGTGCACTTCACACATTAGATGGCTTCATAAAAAAAGAACATTATATGGGCATTCTTACGTATTATCACAAGAAATGGAACAGGTCGAAAGCCCCTTCTCCAATGTGAAGTCTCACTGTAGCTGGTTAATGCAACCTGAGTGAAGTTAGTCCCCCCATCTTCTTAACTCAGTTATTAATGTCTGGTTTGGGTCTAGTCTGGGAGGGCAGAAATGTGGATGGGAACGCGACCGGGAACACGGGTGGGAATATGGGCTGTGGTCGATCTCTGAAACTTCTTTGCATTTTTGTACATTGCCAGTCACCCCTTCCAGTTGATACAATTTGCGCTTTTCTATTACAATTGATAAAAAAGGTTTTGACGATGGAGTGACTGATTTAAAGCTCACCATCTATGATTTCATCACAGATTGAAAATGGCGGTTGATACGTTGTTGTTTGAAGAGTCTGCCTTCACTCCTGCAGTGACGTAAATCAACAAATGCAGTCTGCTGCTAATCAAACTGCATGCACACAGTGCATAGTTTGGGCTAGATGATTTTCAGAACCATTGGTGGTTCTGAAAAAAAGGGAGGAAACAGACAGGTGGACACTGAAAGTGAATGAGAGAAAATAAAGTTACATGTTTTTATACAGTGTAAATGTATGGTTTGAATTGTAAAAAATTTCATCAATATATCTTTGTATCCTACCCAATAGTTTTATTATTTAGATAATTTTGGATATTTTAATCTATGATCACTTTAATTTTCTGTACATGTATTTTCCTGTTAACCCAAGCCCTTTGACCTTATCCCATCAAAAGATTTATTTTGTGGCCTTGTTCCTGATCAGGCCAAATTGGGATTCAAAAGGGTCAAACAGTTGAATGATTGAGTAATCGTTACGTAAACTCTTTGTCTTTGTGCTTCCGATGTCAGAACAATTGCTGATAATACAATTCTAGGCTGAAAAGGCTTGATCTGGCCAAGTATTGTATGAATGCTGAATGAAAGCATTCCCACAGGCAACAAAAACCCAAAAAAGACTTAGTTTGTAAATAGTTAGGAGTCGGTAGATAGCCATTGTGTTTCTTTCTCACTAAAAGGACCAACATAGTTGGAATCCAGAGTTAATATATCGAATGCTGACTGATTCAGTGAGGTCTGCTTTTCTCAGAATGGAGAATTCTTCAATTAATGTAAGTTTATGGAAAAAAAGGGTGACATTTCTGTTTTTTTCTCTTGCTGGAGGAAATTACATATAAAAATATAAATAATATAAATAAAATTAAAAGACAAATTTTAAATTGTTATTAAACTTACATTAAATTAATTTTTAAATTAAATATCTATGCTGCATGTATGAGATGAAAGCATATGCAATTTAGCCATCTTCACTTTTAGAAAAATTAAGTTTGAGTTTGCAAGAATTAAGATAAGCAGTTTCATAGGAGTCATTCTTCTGAATAATAAATTATTCTAAACCAGTTATTTCAGGTTTCAGTTGGTTACAGAGTTTTTTTTCCAGTTCATACATGTTTCATGTTGATTCTGTAACATCATCTGCATCATTTCTTACTTTTCAAGATCTTTCTCTCCCTTCATTTTTATTTTTGGTGACATCAGAGGTTCATAAATCTGACAGTTTTTAGGTGTTGAGCAGCCTGTCTGCAGCCAAAGTTAAATGGCAGAGGTCAGCTGAAATGTGGAATCACATGTGTTGCTGTGATTTTGTCTCAATAATGTAATCAGGTTAACAAAGACTTCTATCTAATACAATTGTAGATTATGGAGTAAGACATTCTGTTAGGCACTTTGTGTATCCCAGAGTACAGACTCTGGCGTGATTCTTATGCTCTTCAACAGAGGATTGATTTCAGCTGTGAAAGAGGCTTTCAAACTGGTTTTGTCTGAAACTCTTGGCATATTTTTAAAGAGAAGCCTCTGAAGGAAAAACCAAAATCTGTATGGGATAAATTAGCTAGCTGCACAGAAAATCTTCAGCTTGTATCGGGCAGCTGACCTTTAACATGGGAAAGGGCGTGCTTGTTTGCAGTTTTATCAGCGCTCTGCTGGGGGGAACAGTCCCAGTCGGAGCTGGGGTATGTTTTGAGACGGGATCACAAAGTAAACAGAAAGTCCTAGGATCAGCTCAGAGGACAACAGTCCCAAGACACGCAGGTCCCACAGGACATGCAGGCATGCCAGTAAACAGACAGTCAGGGCTGATTGAAATAAGATGAGTCAAATCCCATCATGACATCGAAACGAACTCAGTCCTTCTGATGAGTTTTACGGTTAACGGTAGAAGGTGTCAGGGCAGCAGTACATTGCAAAATTCATGCAGTGTTTTTCACAGTCACATAACAGCCACAAACTTCAATTCATTTTAGGGATTTTTTTTGTTTTTGATAGACCAAAAAAATTAAATAAAGAAAAATATAGAAAACCATAGAAATGGTTTTGAGAAAATCTTTTACAAATCTAAAAAGTGTAATACTCAGAACTCTAAATGTTTTCTTCTGTGTATTTTCTGCAAAAGTAGATTTAATTTACCTTACAAAACAATTTCGGACCATTTTGTGCTTACCACATAAAAGCTGAGGTAAATGCATTGAGGTTTGTGGTTTAATGTGATAAAAATATGAAAACAGTTCAATATTTTTGCCAAGCTGTCTGCATGTTTGAGTCATGGATTGTTGTTGCTCACATTTCTTCATAAGATTAATCTAAAGTCCTTCCTAGTCTTTAAAAAGTTTTATAAAAAAACATACAAACAAAATCAAACCACATGGAGAAAAACACATTTTTGTTTTATTTTATTTTTTTCTTCTAATGTATAAGACAAATTGTAATTGTCTGTTTCTGTCATTGTTATGCATGTGAGCATAGTTCAGTGTTTGTGTTTCTATTTCATAATTCAAAGGCATCTGCCCGCCTGCGACTCCGTCATGTGCAGACGCAGACGTTTGACACATGATGACATGTTTACAGAAACCAAACACTTCGTCACATTTCTAAACCTCCCAGTAGACATGTGGTGAGTATGGAAGTTTTTAGAAAGTTTTGGTGTGGCACAAATTGTTCTGCAGCAGCCTGTCGGATAAAGAATTGCCTCGGAAACCCGAAACAAGAGGAAGTTGGTCAGCCTGAGTCGCCGGTTCCTCCCAGTTTTTTACCTCCACCATGTTTTTCTGACTCCCTGCTTGAGGGAAACAAAAGAGTTTGGAAAAAGCTGGAACAAAGAAGTGCGCGTGTGTGTGTGATGTTTACCTGTGCTTCTGTTTGAATGGGCTACATGCTTGTTTTGTGTGTGTGTAACAAACACTGGGTTCCTGTCTTCCTGCAGAGGAAGGAAGAAGTGCAGAAGACACATAAGAGCAGAGTGACTTCAGGCTGATAAGCCTCATCAGGATGTGTTGGCATGGCTGCTCATAGCGAGATCTTTTGCTCTTTGATTTCAACGTTGTAATTGTTTGGTGTTGCCATAGTCCTCTGATGCTATTTTGCCTTTTGTTCCTTAGATGTGTAACTATTTTTGTTCTCAAAGTGAAATGCAACTGAAACATCCAACACTGGCCAACAATTGTAAACTGTTCTTTGCAGTTTGTTGAAAAAGTATCCACACCTCTGGAGAAACACCTGAGTGAAGTTACGTCCCACCACACAGACCCTTAGACCCCTCCTCCTCCCCCCAATCTCACCTCCCACTTTCTTTAAATCAGACGAAACTGGCATCAAATGTTTGTGCTGCAAACATTTTAATTTGTGCCACTACCATTGTAAAGATATCAATAAATGTTTTCAGAGGTGAAAGGTCAACCAGCCCAACTTTTAGAAAGTCAAAAAAACTTGTGTCAAGATAATACATTTTATTACAATTGACTTTTAAATGATAAAAACAACATGTAGAACATCAATTCAAACTAAATATAGTCCAATAAACACCCAGAGTCTCTGTTAGGTAAGATCAGTATGCTTTAATAAGATATCAGTGCAGAAACACAAACTTCTTACTGGGTTAAAGTCCCCATATAGTAATAATGATAACAATATATTATAAGATCATTATGAAATTTAGCATAAAATATATCTGAATTAGCTCATATAACTGTATGGTATGACAATGACAACAGCAGAAAACAAGTAGTTGGACATGGATTCCAGAGGGAAGAAGACAACGATGAAGAGACGGTGGAAGAGGAAGGCTTCACGCCACATCCATTTTGTCACTTTTTGGGGAAAACCCTTCAAGGAGCACAGTATGTTGAGCTAAATACAATGCCAATGTCTTGTTTATTTTACATACCACAGCGTTTGCTTCCCATGTTTTTTTTTTTTTTGTATTTCTAAACATAAAACTGCTGTCTTTCTGTTTTCTTTGATCAAATTTTCTCAAATCTTTGTTTCTGGTTGAAATTGTAGGAGCAGAAGCTCATCTAAATGAGAGGTGGGATTTCTCCTCTAGGGAAATGTTTCTAATTCAACTTCTGCTTGGCCTAACCTCTCCACATACAGTAACGCAGCTCATTATATTGATGTGGTTTTAATGTGAAGAGCTGCTTAAAGAACAACAGAATCCATCTCAGGCGTTGTTCTGGTTTGATTTTTATTCACCATGCTGGTTTCCTGTCAGTCATCCCTCTTTGGTCTCCAAAAACATCAACTTAGTGACTGGACAATATTGCACTTTTATTTCCAACAACTACCATCTTAACAAATATCTAGTAAAGTGCTTTTTTTTTTTTTTTTTTACTGGAAACTTATTTGAGTAATTCAAAAATTCTACATTCTATACATAATTCCAGAAACAGATCTAACTTCTTTTCTACTTTGAAGGACGAGGAACATCTTATTTGATTAGAGGTAAAATTGCATTCTTTTGCCCTAAATAAAAATGGACTTATAGAACAAGATGGTGTGTGGAGAAAAATAATGTGTTAAAACAATTCTCAGGTTTTGTAGAAGTAATTATTTTAGGTGAATGTGTTAAAACATAGAGGGAGGTTAATCCTGCTCTGACTTTTACTTTATTTGGGGGCTGGCCTACATCAGACACAGAATGGTACCACCAATGTTAAATCATAACAACTGAAGGTTGCATTCATGTTTATGTTATGTGACCTGATGGCATACTTTGATTTTTTTGTTTTGTTTGTTTTATTAAGTATTAACCAAACCTGACCACAAATAGGAAGTGTGTTCATTTGAAAGGGTGAACAGCTGTCTTCCATTTTATTCCTCAGATGCGTCAAATATAAATTAAATTTAGCAAAACTATCAGACATTTTCAACTGAACATTGATTTATTTACTCTGAAGTAAGATGAAGTCATTTTTGCAGTATAAAATCTGCAATAAAATGTGTGATACTGGCTTATATTTCCCAATTATTATAACATTTGGCTTGCAATTAAAGTAAAATAAAGTGTTGTACTGAACAAAAAGAGGCCTGTTTGATGATTTTCATTAAATTCTTAAAGGAAATAAAGTTTCGCTAGATTTTAACTGTAACACCTTACTGCCATTACATACAGCCCCATTGCCAATATTCTTCCAAACTAAAATAAAACTTCAGCTTCTCCCTGCAGTCAAATCTCTTCCTGCTAATCCTAAAACCTTTCAAACAACAAGAGCAGCTTCATCAGCAGATCTGACAGATTCCTGTTTGTGTGAGGAGCTAAGGAATCCATTTTCATGAGAAGTTCACTTTGCAATTTAGGTTTCCATTAACTAAGAAACATAGTTCAAACCAGACATTAATAAGTTTGTCACTAGAAAACATGCTCTCACCACTTCCTGTCTTCTTCTTCTTCTTCATGGCAACATCCAGAAAAAAAGTGATTCCATTTCAGCTTTATGATATCAACCAATTTCAGTATGGTCAAAAAAAACTCTCATCCAACTTTTTATTGGAAAATGAGACAGTTTTCCAAATGAAGCAAATTTATTTCTGAAATGTCAAATAGTGGAATCATATAATATAAACTGAGTTCCTTTTATTTTACTTGGGATTATTGGATATGTAGGGAAGGTGTGAAGGAACAACTAAATCATCAGTCAAAGTTATAAAAAATATCTGCCCTTTTACTAATTTGACTGTGATTCCTTGATTCTTAGATGTCATGAATTTCAGTGGTAGTTCTTGCAGTTAATGTTGTAGCTGTTTGTCTCTTCTGCTCCTTATGAACATCTCTAACCTGATAATCTGGCTAGCCTTCAGGTTGCTGCTTTACAGATATCCCACTTGAATCTCCAGTCCTTTTTTAAATTTTTAGCTGATAGTGATAACCACCCCATGCTGCATAGCAACAATAAGGCTACTGTTGTTTCACATGTAAAATGCAAATATTTTGTTGGAGCAGAGTAACCAAAAATATTTTCACAAAAGTAATTTGTTAATTAACAACTGCTGAAGCTGAAAGATTTAGTCGACTTTTTGGAGAGAGCAAACTGTGCACTTGAAGGGTGAACTCGATACATAATGTCATGATAAGGCACATTGTATGGGTTCAAATAATACTAATTACAAAAAAACAAAAAAAAAACAAAGAAGAGAACATTAAAAAAAATCTGTGTTAGTGGGTCCAAAACATGTAATAAAAGATCTAAAAATGACACATACATGATCTATGAAGCACCATTATTTTATAGAAGCAACTTGAAAACTATGCAATTATGTGGCAACGTCACCGTCCTTACAATATTTAAAATGCTACATATCTGAAAAGTGAAACTTTGAAAACACACGTTCAACATTTTTACTCTGATCTGTTTTTTTTCTTCCTCTTTTTTGTGTAAAAGTAAGAACAACAACAGTACTGGCCAGCCAACAGATTCAACAAATATTTCAGAATAAAAGAGAGGAAAGAAAAACAGGTGGAGGAGGGAAAAGGTGGGGCCCAACACCACAACACGGAAACGGAACGATAGGAATTGGCCCAGAGAGAGTTCTTACCTAAACAGAATCTGTGGAAAGAGGGGTGACTGAGGACAAAGTACCAGGACACATTAAACACTAAAAACACCATATTCAATATTAGTTCTAATTTTAAATACATATAACGTGTATGTGTACAAAGATCAATACTTTAAAAGTGGTCACCACACAAAGACATTAGCTTTGGAAACAGACAGTGAGACGCAGAAAAATACAGAAAAAAGGAGAGAAATACGTTTCACTGAAGGCATACTGACATCATCAGGGTGGAAATGAACTTATAATAATAATAATATTCTGTAACAAAGCTCTCTGGTGTTGGCAGCCACTCTGGTGAGAATAAAACAGGAACTGGCCTTGTCCGATAACTGTAAAATATATAAACTCTGCTTTCACATGCTGCTGCCTTTTTACAACGTTCACTTTTAATGTGAAAATTCTGTGATTTTCTTCTTCCTCTGTCTGGTTTGCACAGCGGTGAGCACAGAAGTCATGGGCTAACCTCAGTGCTCTAAAGGGCGACTGAAACTGTGACTTTTTTTCTACAAGCCAAACCCATAAAATCCTCAAACATTTCTACATGGTTAAAGTGCCCTCCTGATTGGCCAAGATGCCCGTTTCAGTCCCTGCACACGCCCTCTGATTAACCTGAGTGATTGTCAAAAACACCTTTAAATTCTTGTACAATCTCACATTCCTTTTATTTATACCTTTTCCCCATGCTGAAAATGGCCTTTTCCACCATTGTATTTGTTCTTTTTTTTTTTTTCAGTATTTGGAAAACAAAAACTAAAAAGTTCTACTCATGCACTCCTCTCATGTCTCTGTTATGCAATTGCAAAGTAAATCTTTTACTTTTGAACTAAGCTGATTCAACACAAAACATCAAACTATGAAAAAAGGTCAGTTTACATAACATTTTACAGCTAAAAAAAACCCCAAACAAAACCTTAAAACTTAAACTTAATGCTTTAGGTGAAAATTATTATTTACTGATTTTTTTTCAGTCAAGTGATTAAAAAAATATATTAAGTCAGTTTTGAATTGGAAACTATTAGCAAAAGATGCACAGACAAATCAACCATCTGGAACATTTGAATCAACGAACTAACCCGGAGTCAATTCACCAACCGATGAAATAAAAGCTAACTAGCTAGCTAGCTATGTAATGCAAGCAACCATCATAGCAAACGCAAAGTGCTAGAAGCTGTTTTATCATTTTGTCTTAATTTCTAATAAAAACTCAGTTTTGGTATGTTGTCTCTGCTCCCTAATGAATGTCCGCTAGCGACGGAAACTAGACATTGGAAATTAGGAACAAATCTGTGATTTGTAATGGAACTAAAATCATATGGATTTAATTATTCTAGAACCATGAAATATAAAAACAGATCTGTATTTCTCCGCTCTGTGCACGCCACTGCTGCTTTTTTATCTCATGTAAAAATGTGTGCAAATCCAATTATTATGTGTAAGCTGAAAGTTTGGTGAATAAAATCGGCACAATAAGAAAAAAATACCCTGTTGTCATTTAGGATGTTATTCTAGATTAACACAGACACATTCAAAATAATCTAATTTAAGACAGAAATGTCTAATATTTAACTTACACAGGAGTACATGTATGTAGTTATATCGCTATGAGAAACAGAAGAATCTACTAGCTGGCTGAGTAAGAACCCAAAATACATGAGAAGGCTAGTCTTAACACAGCAGTGTTGCATCAATTCAATAAAGATATTCAGTTTGGTTAATAAAAGTAGAAGGAATCACGTCATTACAGACCGATGAAGGCTACAGTAAAAAATATAAAGTAGATTTAAAAAAGGTCAAACGCTGTGACCAGTTTGTGTTATGGTGCCTCAGCTCGAAGACGATGCGAGCTGGTGAGAAAGGCTAAAGTCTGTCTGTCAACAAAAACAACAAAAGAGCACAATGTGTGTTAAGAAGAATATGTTCTCCTCAAAGCTACACAGAGAGAAGGCAGGCCTGGGACTGCAGCTGCAGCTCCAGAAATCCTGACAAAACTTTAATACACAACACAAGTGAGAGTAACATGATATAATCTGTTAAATACCAGCATTGACCTTTTACTCCTTCCCATGCTGACCCGTTTGGTGTTGGTTGGTCACTCTTCTACTCAGCCTGCATCCAGCTTATGCCACAGTATTTTAGGGTGAAAAAAAAATTTATGTAGCTTGGGCCTGGCATTATACTGCATGTTTTAGTTTATGCTGAGAACTAGAGACAGGGAAGGAAGAAAGGTGTGGGGCTGAGTAAGGCAGGATGTGATCATGGATACTGTGCTCTACAAGTAGCTTCGTCTCAGGGCTCTGAAGTCTCCCCAAGAGGTTCAGAGGCAGAGAACAGGCAGAAGTCACGGACTGCAGGCTGAGGCTCAGAGGTGATATCCAGGCTTTATGGTGGGTTTGAGTCGGTGAAAGGGGGCGGGCTTTAGGTGCTCTGGTCAAGGGCTCGCAGCAGGTCACAGCCCTGGAGGAGGTGGAGGTTTCCCTGCAGTGGGACGTTGACCTCGCAGTCGTAGCGAGTCAGCTGTGGCAAGCAGGAGGGCTCAAACGAAGGGCCCAGCAAACGACTCGCTATGCCTGGAAAAGGACATAAACAAAAATGTTGGCAGGGGAAGTTTGAACATCTTACCGATGCTTTTGGTCACTTCAGATGGAGGTTTCAGATGGAAACATTAGCGAGAATTGCTTCAAACGAAGCGGGAATGTGCCATCAGTTATAAGATCCTGAGATTTAAATCAGGATAAACAATCTCGTGTGCATAATCAACTGTTAATAAAAACAGTGTTTCTGCAGGTTTCATCTACTTCACCAACTTTTTGAGGTCAGTATGAATGACCTGTATCGTGAAATGTATGGAAGAAAACTGCTTATGTGATTGATAGAGCAGTACTACAGAGTTCATGTAGCATAGTACATTTGTACCTGAAGACATCAGGTTATACTCCGTGTTGCTACAGCTCTTTCTGGAAAAGGGTTTTTCGTTTGGCCCACTAATCCCGTCCCCTGGATACCGTGATGTCCTGTGTTGTTGCAGCGAGGCGGGGAACGGGTGCCCGATGCCTGGAAACATGCAGCCCATTGTCGCCGACTCTGAGAAGAGACACAAGTTAACAGGAAGACTCGCAAATGTTTGGAACAACCAGGTGAGTGAAAAAACAAACACAGAAAGATACCTGTGAGTGACCCTGCGCTGAGGGAGCGGTCCATGCAGCCATCGCCCCTCATCTTCTTCCATATGGCATCTGTCAGCTTTCTTTCACTCTGAAAAGCAAAAAGTGCAGTGAGGCCGTCCATCCTTCTAACGATCAAATAAAAATTTTAAATGTACAAACCGCTCAAATCTTGTCAACTCTTAATGACATGCACAGACCTGGAGCAGAACAGTAAATGTTTGTAGTCGATATCCTAGTTTTAGCTCTCAAAAGCAGGATGTTATATTTTTGTAAAAGGAGCAATAGTAAAATATGGTCATTTGTACTTCAAGGGTTTTTAATTAAATGTAAAAAAATTATATAATTTCCCACTTGTCTTTACTTAAATTGGCCAGGTATATGCCAGGGGCTGATCTACTGGGGTGACAGAGGGTGGCAGTTGATACCCCAACTGAGAGCCTTGCCACCCCTGTTGCCATCCCAGCTGGCACCTATGAATTCAATACATAGTTATGGCAAATCGGACATTAAACACATGAATCTCCTTTTTCTGACAACATTGAAAGCTTCAAATGTAAAAAATTTTCATAGTCATGCGTACCGATTATTTACTTTTCTTGTGACAAATTTCCTCATTTCCCACAATCCAAATGGCTAGTCGGCGCTTAGCCATGTTTCCAGACAGCGGCAGTCATACTACATCCTGCGTCTGACTCTCAGCATCATCAGCTCGTTGAATATAAAACAGTTTGATGTGAACATTGTTTCCCACAGTTTAATCTACACACTGAATCTGTTTATGCGGTGGTAAAAATGGACCTTGAATAATAACCACACAGAGCATCTAAAAAAGGCTGTGAAAGCTGCCAGTTATAGTTGTTGAAGAAAAAGTGATTGGATCAGATAAAATCAAAAATTGGCCACAAAACTAATGAGAGCATCACTTTATAGGGAAAACTCACCAGCGCCATCTGGTTGAAAGAACGCTTGATGCTGTTCTTCATGGCCACTCTTGCTGGATCCAGATCTTTGCAGGCTTGCACAAAATTATCAACGGACCTTTGCAAACCAATAAATACAAATATTCATGAACACATTCTGCAGTTACAACCTTTTCTATTTACACCCTGTTCCAAAATATTATGAAAGTGAGGATTTCTCAGATTTTCCCCCAATAGTCAATGTAAATGATAGTCAGTATAATTTTCAAGTCACAAACTATTAGAGTATAAATCAAATGTTATTGAACAAACTTGCCAAAATAAAAATTTAACATTTAAAAGGCACTGTTCCAAATTATTATGCACAGCAGATTTTGAAAAAAATTTATGGGTTATAAAGAACTGCAAATGGTCATTCTTTGAATGTGCATAATTAAGTGATCATATTTATTGAAATTTAAAGCTATTTCAATAAAAAACTTCTTAACAGACAGAGTTACATGTTAACATAAGACCCCTTATTTGATATCACCTTCCAATTTTTGCATCCATTGAACTTGTGAGTTTGTGGAAAGTTTCTGCCTGAGTTGTCATGAGTTTCTCCCCTTTTATGTCCATAGCAGCCAATGACACAGTGGTATTCCTTGCAGCATGAGATGGTGCATTGTCATGCATGAAGATGATTTTGTTACGTAAAGTACGGTTCTTCTTTATGTACCATGGAAGAAAGTGATCCTTCAGGGGTTTGGAAGGGGTGGACCAGCTCTCTCCCCATGATTCCCGCTCAAAGCATGACTAAACCACCTCGAAGTGGTAACTTTGTTGGGACGTGGTGGCCATCCACCACCCACCCATTACTCCATCCATCTGGATCATCGAGGCTTGCACAGCCTTCATCAGTGAACAAGACTGTTTGAAAATTAGTCTTCATGTACGTCTGGGCCCTCTGCAACCATTTCTGCTTGTGAACTCTGGTTAGTGGTGGCCTAATAGTAGGTTTATGCATAACAGGGTTTGATCCTCTGCAGAATCCTACACCGTTATTTTCGTGGAACTATACAGGCACCAGCAGCTTCAAATAACTTTTGGTGTTTTGTAAAGGGATTTTAACAGCTGCTCTCTTAATTTATGAATTTGTCTAACAGAAACCTTCCTCAATATGCCTTTATCTGTACAAACCCATCTTTGCTTTGAATCAGCCACAAATCTCTTCACAGTACAAAGATCACGCTTCAGTTTTCATTAAATATCTAATGTTTTCATGCCTTGTCCAAGACATTGCACTATCTGGTGCTTTTTGGCAGCAGAGAGATCCTCTCTCTTTCCATACTGCTTGAAACCTGCTTAAGGCTTCAGGTTTCTTAAGGAGGTTTCTACTTTCTACTTTCCTGGAGAGGAGGGTCCGTCGGATAGTCGAACCTCGGATTCAGGAAGAGCAGTGTGGTTTTCATCCTGGTCGTGGAACACTGGACCAGCTCTACACCCTCAGCAGGGTCCTGGAGGGTGCATGGGAGTTCGCCCAACCGGT
>CAEGAG010179198.1:0-16684 GCA_903067065.1 Brachyrhaphis terrabensis
AAAATGTGAGCATGTTGGCACAAGAGGGACGTTTTGATCTGATCTTTGCTTCTGAATAATTTCTGTCTGCCAAATAGAAAGAAAGAGTGCTTTCAGCTCACTAAAACAAAGACGATTAAAAGAATACTTAAAATAACAGCAGTTGTAGATAAACAAATTGTACTAAAAGATCAGGGACTTGGGTCATACCTCTGAGACTGAGGACAGCTACTAAAAACCACATAGAACAACTTCAGTGGGGTGTGATTTCTATTCTTTGTTTTCTTGCGCTTTGTGTGCTAAATTATGTTCCCCTGTTGGTCTACAAATTCATGGTGCTGTGATAATCAGAAGCCACGTTCCTCAGTGCAGCCGTGGCTTTCATTGGCTGTCTGCTTGCTTATCAGCCTCTTTCCTTGTTCTTTCGAAGACTTGTTTATACGAAAACACATTGAAAGTGGGTTAACTGGAAAGGCATCAAGGAGATTTCTTGAGCACAATTGCCTTTTGCTTTAAACATAAAGAGAGGAAGAAAAAAAACTTTTGATTTTCAGAAAGAGAATATAGCAGAGTGGAAAGACATTAATCATTTACAAAGTTTGATTGTTTTCCAGAGGAGAAGAAACACACACCCAGACCCAGGATAGTTTGTTTTTGTTATACGTAAAAATGGTAGCGTAGCTTATTTGGCCAAATTGGAAATCAGTGGCTCCCATGCGATTAGTATAGAAGCAGTTTCATATTTCACAGCAGCATCCTTCCCTCCACCCGCCTCTGCCGCTCACTCACTCCTCTTCCACTCACCGGCTCCTTGCTTGGCTGATCTCTCAGTACTTGCCCAGTGGCAATACACAACCGCTCATTCTTGCACAATAAGACAGAGAGAGAGCAAAACAGGGTTCACACATGAAAGGGGACAAGGCTTCTGCTCTTGGCTGGCATGATAAAATAAAAAAAGGTTCCTGTAAGGGAATAATTCTGCTTTATCAATTAAATATTAAACTAGCGGCTTCTCTAGGAATGAGATGAAGCTATCACCTCTGTTCTCCAGCGTCGCCTTCAGATTGAGATAAAGAAAGTTTATTCAAGAGACGTTTTGTGGAGCCCATACTGATTCTGGTTTTCATTGGGGTGTGACCTGCAGATTCAAAGTCCTTCCAACTCCATGTTCTATGCTCATGGCTAAAACACATTAGAGAACAAATATGATCCAGGTTCTTTTGAACGCAACAGAAAATGAAGAAATTACAAGATTATGACTATTTAAGCATCAAAGCATTTGCTCATAACCTTGATCTGATTCTTATTAAACTCATAAGAGGCATCAAAGAGCATGGTGTTTATATAGGATGAAAACTATGGAAGTTTGTAGGTTTGATGCATTCAATAATGGGGAAAAACCCCAAACGGTTCAGTTTTTGATCAGTCACACCTAAACAAGGGTAACTGTTTGATTCCAATCTCTGGGCAATCGATTGGTGCATCTCTATGCATAACTGTGGTAAGGCTATTGCAATTAAAGAAATCAATGTACAACACAAAAACAAGTCAAAAAATAATATAATTTGAGATTGGAGAGACATTTGATTTGGAGATGCACCGATCAGTCTTTTCCAGGCAGGTGCAACTTTCTTTGAAATCTGACCTGCCATTTCAGATTTGGAATGATTATTCTAGCAAAGAAGACGAGAAAAATGTGTTGCAGATTCTTTGACAGATTCAGAGATTAAAATAAAGGTACTATAAGATCATCAAAGAGCATTTGTTTCAAACCTTTATTAGGTTTTTAGTGCATTAAAGTTCATCCTGTTTGTTCATCTGTTTACAGACTAAAAATTTCCTTAACTTTGATGCTTTAAATGACTATAAAGGGAAGAAAATTTATTTTTTTAGTAGTTAATCTGAAAAGATAAAATCGGCTGAATACAATATCTGGCTGACTGACAGGTGCATCACTAGTTTATTCACAGACAGACAAGAACACACAAACTAAATCTTGACTTTATTGACCTGATATTTGTCCTGCTTTCTTTTTGGTTTTTTTCTTTTTTTGCAAATTCATTTGGGTAATTAGATGTACATCCTTCAGAGACCTTTGCTGTAGAGTCGACTTACAGTTGCTTGCTTAATTGGTTAAAAAAAGGGGGGTGTAAGGGTGGAGTGGTGGTCCTTAAGGACAAAGGCTAACACCGAAACTCTTTTGATCCCTTCATGGTGTGGAGTCTGGAGATTGTGAGCTTAGCAGACTGGCTAAAAACCTTTACGTTGCGCTTAAATCGGCCGGGCTTACAGAAGTGACAGTGTTTAATGTTGGAGGCATTCCATGAGAGCTCGTTTCAGAGTTAACTCAAACAGAAGCTGACTTTGAGGGACCTGGGCTCGTTAGGCCGTTGCAGTTTCTTGATAAGCAGGAGACATGATGAGTTGTGAAAGGGCCCTTCATGTTTAAACGTGTCCAGCTTGAGCTTATCACACAAAAAAACCCTGTAAGCGCCACTTCTTGTTTCCAAACACGGTGTCAGTCCCGGGCCCCGTGCGCGTGTCCGTTCCCGCCCGGCGTGCCTTAACCTCCTCCTGCTCCGCACTCTGCATCTCCTCTGCCTCTCTCTCATTTATTCTCTCACATCTCAACCTCTGCACTTTGCCGATCTCCTTATTTCTGCACATTCTCATGCCATCTTGGTCTCTTTTTCTGTCAATCTCGTTTTATTTCTCATTATCTTTCCCTTTTGCTCTCTGTGTTTTCTGCTTTACATTATGTCCTCAGTGTCTCTTGGTTCACTTTTAACTACTTCACCCAATTGTCGTCACCGTCTCTGATGCAACATGCTGCTGCGGTACCTTTCCCTCTGTCTGTCTCTGCCTCAGCTGTCTTGCATCTGATCTAGCAGAATAACAGATGTATACCTACCACACTCAAGTTGACTGGTGTAAAAGGCTTTGGCACAGGCAGCTCATAGAGGGAATTCAGCAAGTCATTCAAGTCATTTTCCTAAGGGAGAGAAAAAACATGGGACACATGAATTATATTTACTTGTTTTGTTGATAACACAAGTTATGTGTCAATCCTGACAACAGTGCTGGGACAGGCACCGCGGCAGACCAGAGGGCAAACCTGCAGCGAGGCCTGAAGGGCTCGACAACATCCGACTGACATATGTTTAACGAGAAGTGTTGGGGTTAAAAGACGGCGGAGTCTATGGCTGCAGACGCTTATTATCCAGTGGCGCTGATTTACAGCCGAGAGTAGCCTGCGACTAATTAACCAGGGGGTCCCCGCTCCAAAAACAGGGCTTAAGGAAGCTGTCAGAGAGCCGGGTCTGACCACAGAACTGGCTTTGAAATTTACTCATCCAACATTTATGACTCCTATTTACAATCCCATGTCTTCTGGAAGAGGAAAATCTTTCAGAAGGCAACACTAAAAAGTGAAACTCGTATTCAAACTTCTGGGAAAGCAGTTAGTGAACTGCTGTGGAGTTTCGTCGAGCTTTTTTCTTCACCAAGAACTTCTGGGCTATAAGAAGATACTGCGAGTTGTGTGCAAGCCACAGATTCAGAGAGGCGATGGGTGGCAACGTACAGTGAGCAGAGGAGGGGGGAGGGCAGGAGGGGAGGGGTGCTAGCTGGGGTGTGTGCAATCGAACAGCCTCCTGTCATGAGAGGCTCAATGCTCACACGCATGGTCAGCAACACGGCCTGGGGAAACAGTTCATTTACCCCTCGCTCTAAACCCTCATCGCTCTTCTGTCTTCCCTCGTCTGTCAACATCTCCCTCTCGCCTGGAACGGACAGCGGGGTAAATAGAAACCAAATCATGCACACTAACATTTCAGTCACCCAGGATTTTTTTTCCTCCCTTCTTTCACAGCGTTCTTTTCCGTCTCTCCTCCTTGCTCGCAAAAAAAAACGCTCCAGCCGCATTCACTTTTCTTCAACCACATTAGATTATTCCACCGAATCTCTTATAGCTGAAGAATTATGTGGATGTACGTTGATTGTTTATGTGATGTGACTGTCTTTTTTTTTTTTTTTTAGCACGACACACTGTCCTGATAACAGCTCCCCGAGGATCCGGGAAGAAGCAGCGACTACATGACAATTGAAAAGTGGTCCCAAAGCTCTCTGCCTCTCCTCCGTCTCCCTCCCTTCGTCTCTTTTCACCCTCTCTTCAGTCTAAACATTGGAACATCACCTACACCCTATGCAGTAGACTCTGCACATCTCCCCAGTTTGTTGCATATTTTACATTTCCCCTCCCTTTTGCTCGTACAATGCAGCGAATAGTCTGGGGAGACGACTTTTGTGAAGTGCAGGCATGTGTGTGTTTGTTTGCTAGCTTGCGTGTGTGTATTGTTTTTAACGATTTGTTTTCCAGTAAATCATCAGGAATAACTTCCAGTGTCAGATCAGCGTTTGGTCTGTGAAATGTCAACATTGTTGCTGCTAACAAGAGGAACCAATTCAAGCCCGAGACAATAAAAAAAATAAAAAATACAAAACATGCAGCATGCAGACGAACATACAGTGGAGGGAAACGTCTCACCACAACACAGACTTAAAGAAAATACATGGTGTGATTGTTTATCAGTCAAATCCAAATAAAATGTTGTCTTATTTTTGGATACATAAAAACTCCAGGCACCTTACGGTTATTAGAAACAGAATGAGTGAATACCTGCTGTTTTGTTAAGTAGTCAGCCAGTGTGTTCAGCAACTTGTAGTAGATTTCAAACCATGGTAGATAACTGCGGAGAGAAACACATTAATGCAATAAATATGGAGAAGTCGGCATTCATTTCATCATCTTCTACAATAAACAAACAAGATGCAACGAATCAAAGCGGACTGGTGTGTTATTTATTTAAAATACAAGCGCAAAGGGAGTCAGTCTGCAGAAAACTTGAATGTGTGTTTCTCAAAATGTCTCCATCATTTGACCTGTTGTTTCAAGATAAAATGCATAGATTATTGAGGAAAGATCCCGATTCTTACTCCAAACGTACATGCTACCACATCTTTCTTATTACATTCTTTCTGCCCTTTGCATGTGATAAATTCTTGTCGTGTCTCCTCTTTAGGGCAGCAAAGAAAAAAAAAGATGAAAAGAAAACAAGATTGTAGATCCTTTAAAAAAAACTGCATTGCTTTTATATGGTGCAGAGGGATACTATGGTTTACAAGCATGCTGATCCCAGATGCACAAGCTTAACAAAAATTCACCTCCCCCTCTCCCCCTTTACACCACCCTCCCCCACCCGCCTGCTCTGCCCCTCAAACTGCTGCTTTTCATGCCCTGCACATATTTAAAAAAATAATAATAATGTTACTTTATATAATTAATGTAAAGTAAATTAATTCATTAACAAGCTCCAAATAATTCATACAGCAGTGTTTGTGTTGAGGCTAATCAGTAAGAACACCCAACATAAGCTAAAGCATCTGCAGCATGGCTTTCTTTACAAAGTTGACATATTCTTGGCCAAGTAGGCTCGCTTTCAGGGTGGAAGGAGGCCAACATTTTACTCCAGCATAAAAGGCTGTGAGGGCTCAGTTCATTTAATGTTATGCAATTAAATAATAAAAACATGAGATCCTATCATGGTATTGAATGTTGATGCAGTTTGGGGTTTGAACATGCAGATTTAGACCCTGAATGAGCAATAATTCTGGCTGAGGACTTTTAGGACTGCAATTAAATAAACAGACACTCCTTGTAATGCTTTATTAACTTTGATGGATACAGGGGTTGAAAATTAAAGTAAATATTATTTTAATCTCAATATAAAACTCTCTGAGCAATGATTTAGTTGCATATCTCATAAAATGACCCAAGTTTGAAGTATTTTGTTGCATGTTTAAACCTCGGGTTTTAAAGTGATAGAGTTTACAGTCAAGCTAAAGCTGTTGGCTGGAGGCCGAGAAGTTACCAGGGCATGGGTCACTGGCTGCTCTGCAGACTGGAATTAACAGACAACAAGAAAACAATAAAGTGGACCTAATGCAAATTTTCATATCACTAAATCCGCGAGGGGCCAATGAGAGCACGGGTCTTCAGGAGAAGTGCAGCCAAGCGCGCCAATCAGAGAGGCTGAGTGACCATTAGTCTGAAACAATCAGACTCTTAACATGCCAATATTTTGACATCTGCATGAAGATTTACCACAATCAGGTCACACTTGCAGGAGAGACTCAATCAAACATACTTATGTTAATTTACATGCTGACCGGATATGAACCTGAAGACCTATTTCTGCCACGTCAAACAACACCCACGGGTCAGTTTTTGATGTGCAAAATGCATTTTTTTCATTACAGTAATATAATCTGACAATTTAGATCAATCTAATTTTTTCAGTGATAAGTGGAGAAACAAAAAATATTCAAGGCTTAACTGTCATTTTTTAAGTAAATAAATATCTGGAGCACAATTAATTTACACTAAAAGTCATTGAAGCACTTTTTCATTCTTACAGTTTGTAACTTAATCAGTAAAATGTAATTATGGTGTTTATGACATCATGTTAGCCTGGGGTAAAAATTTTCCACAGACAAAATTGGAAAGCCAAGAGAACATTCCATTCAAGTAAGATAGGAGAGGCAACAATAACTCAGACAGTCAACTCTATATAAAAATCAAACTTTAAGTGAGACAAGTAAGATAAAGTCCAATTTTATTTTGGTTTCAGGCACACAGAAGAAAAGGATAAGGAAAATCTCAAGTTCTCTGTAAGAGAATGGTACCATTCCTTTTTTTCCAGTTTGAGAATATGTAATTATGACAAAAGATGTATTTAATTACAATAATAATAATAATAATAATAATAATAATATTAGTAATGATGACTATACAAATAAGCAGTAGGTGCTATATTTGCAAAACTACAAAAAGTCTGGTCTAACAACTGGAGAATTTTTTTTATTCATTTATATAATTTTTAGGTTCAGTTTTATGAACTTTTAATTAATAATCTTTTCCTTTAACTAAAACAAGTCAGATATTTGTTGAGCCTTATTCAAATTCAGTAAATGGTTAAAATAAAATTACTATTCTCCCAAATACAAAGATTAACAGCCTGAGTAATTAATATTTTAAAAGTTTAAAACAACCAACTGTGACAAGCAATGCAGAGTCTCAACAATGGAGAATGAGGACGATGGCAAAGTACGTAAAAATGCAAAATGCTAATTGATAGAGAACTGCACCTTTTTCATTCACTGCTACAATAAAACAGAACTTATCTTATCAAGGTAATAACTACTAAAAAGAGAGGAGCTACACTCTTCACAAGAGATTTGGTCTGATAACAGAAGCATTTTAGGTTGATGAAAGTATTTAAAGAGGAAGTCCATCTTTTTAAGAAACTTTCAAGATGGGAAACACAGGAGAACATGCCATTCAAGTCATAAAACAGCTCAAAGAAAATAGCTACTAGCTTAAACCTGCCTGTTTCTATAGCTAAGACTACTAACAAAACAGTTTAAATAACTGGAACTATGACAACCAAGGCAGAACTCAAGCTTATTTTGTCACTGTGCGCAGTGACAAAGAAAATAGGAAAATCTAAAGTTTTCTAGTAGATAATTAAGGCAGTTTTTCAGAGATTATGCTACAGCAGCAGTTTAGCGAGTAAATTCGCAGTGTGAATGTGAAGGGTTCTGTATTTACACACTTCACTCTGATAGGGGCAGTATAAGTTCGATAAATTACCTGACTCATTTACGACTTGTGTTCTCTGGACATTAATCTTCAAGTTTTCACCGATGTGCGTTATATAAATGAAACCCTCGCCGTCAGCGGCGCCGTCAGGCCTCACAGAGCTCACAGACATTACACTCCTTAACCAAAGTGCAGTAAATTTAACGGAATACACACAATCACTGGTAAATCTAAACATTCACAAATTATCAATAATAAACTCATATTTGAAAGACGGAGAAAGTTTTCCTTCTTCAAAAGAAGATAAATTAATATATTTTAAGGATGCATTGGTGTATTCTTCTCCCCTCCCCTGCCCTGCTCTGCTCTCTGTACACGCAAAGTTAAAGTTTGAAAAGCTCACTGAGAGATACTCCTACTCGTCACAGTTCATTGCTCAGATCTGTTTGTGCTTCGCAAATCCTCCGATAGAGAGAGGGAGGGGGGAGAGGCATCTATCACTGGAGTGCTCAGTGCGTGGGGGTCCCGCGATCTCTCCTACGATTTTAAGCTCACGTCTTCTCAAAGTGCCATGTACTCAAAGAGCGAACCAATTAATCTGCGACCCACTATCAGTCTCTCCGTTCCAGGCTCCGACCACTTAACGCCGTGGTCGTTTGAACAGGCCTAAAAAAAGCAACTCTGGGACTCAAAGAAAAAGCGAAAAGCAGTCTAAGCCTGAAAAGGTTAAAAAAAAAAAAGACTTAAAAATCTCAACAACAAAGTGTTTAAATGTTGAGAATTAAATGTTTAGACAAAAGCCAGTCCTCTTCGGCTGCCATAAAGTAAGTTGGGTGTTAAGCACGACAGTTATTCCTGTTCCTTCGATGAGCCTTAAATCGTTTTTACTGCACAGGAATCTGTAATCATAAGTCACCTACACTTTGTAGACGGCTCAGCTGAAGATTGCATTACACATTTACTTTCTGGGGTCAGGGGTTAAGTACGGGGAGGGGAGGAAGTGTCGTCCTGAAAAAGTGACCAATAACTGGAGCCACTCAGTACTTAAAATGTATCCTAAAACATCTGCTGTTACACAAAACTACCTTTTTATCTATCTAAAAGAGGGAACAATAATGATTTAACACCTAATGGGAAAGAGTAAGAGGAGATATGAGGACAGAACATTAAAATAATAATGAGATTTTAGCGAGTTTTTTTATTTGGTGTGATCTGTGGCTTTATTCTGGCCACAACTTCAGCAACGAGACTACAAAGGCCTTTCCATATAAAACTGTCCTACTCATTAAGGCACTTCCTCTTGTAAGCAGAGGTGACAATTTTACAGAGCCGACATTTCAACGATCACAGAAGCAAACTGTTTTAATTAAAGTTTAGCTTTTATTCTTTGGAAATGATTAAAACTCAATAAAACTAGAGAGTTAAGATAGTCTTCCCTGTTTTATTTTGTGATTTGTTCTTTATCATCTTTCTAAACAAAATGAACTTTCAACCCAGGACCTTGAAAAAATATATTTCGAAAATTGTTCACAATCCTTATCTGAGAAATCTACAACAGGGTTATGTTTGGGAATGATCCTAACATAATATGGCTATTAGTAGTTTAAAAAAATTTCAATAAAATAAGATCTGGGGAGGAAAACTGGGCAGCACAAATACACAAAAAAGCGGAAAAAAATAACTTCCTATATGTTATTTTATAATAAATGAACCAAGTCATGCAAACTACTCAGAATGCATAATGAATTTTATACATCATATGTCAAATGAATTAGCATGTCTAACTCAGCGAGAGGGACGGGGGAGCCTCTGCTAATTGGCAGCGAAGCTTCATGCATAATTATGGGCCGAGCGTCTTTGCTGTCGCACTGTGGCAGCAGCCGAATAACGAGGAGGAAAGAGAGGGAGAGACAGAGAGCATGAGATGGAGAGGGAGAGAAAGGAAAAACAAAGGCCACGGAAGCTGGCCGGGAAGGGTGGGTGGTATATACGAGTGTGTATGTGTGGGGAAGGGGGTGGGAGGGGGGGTATGAGGGCACTGTTCTTCACAGCAGCTCATCAGGCCAGCGACAAACCCACGACTGTCCATCACCAGCCACACAAACACACACAGAGGCGAGAGCGAGCCTTACAGGAGTGCGGCTTCACAAACAGAGAACAGAGGAAGGCTTTGTGCTGCTTTTCCAATTTGTTGTTTCTTAAACTGCTTATTACATTCATTAAAAATTGATCTTTTTACTTTTCTTCTTAGTTATTATTAAAGTGCAGCAAGCCTGTCCACTGAGATTTTCACTGCAGTGCTCATTCTTTGTAATGGGTAAGTAATTGCATCTGTAAAGAAAAAACAAAACAAAACAACGTTGCATCAACATTAAATTACTTGGAAATTAACAGATAATAGCCTTTTTTTAGAAGCATATTTATGCAAAGAGAAATAAAATTTTTCAACGTCCGGGGTCCTCGTTTGTCTGCGCTGTGATAGAAGGAATAAAGCTATAAAAAAACATAAAATAAAAACGGCTAAAGTTTTGGATAATTATAGGCACTTCAGAAACATATTTGTGTGGGCAGAGAAGAACATAAATTTGTTTTTCTGGCAAAGTGCAGCACGGTGTGAGAATGAATGAAAAGGTTGTTTCAAAAATCTGTGATCATTTCTAAGATGTTGTAAATTAAAAAAAGGTTTTATCCTCCACCATACAAAACAAACATAGATACACATATATTTATGATAAGTACTTAAGAAAGAAGTGAAAAAATAAAACCAGCTTGTAAACAATGTATTTATTCACATTTATGGCTACTTAGGATTTGCAACTTCACTTGCAAAAAGGTCTTTTTCTCACTTTTAATTTAATGTATTGAAATCAGACACAATCCCTCAAACAAAAACTTCCATAATGAAGTTTAAAATGACAATTAGAGAGTGGCTGTGTGTGTTACCTGAGGAGACATATGCAGACCCGGCAGCCTTGGGTGAGTCGGCAGAAACCAAACCTCTGCTTGCTGTCGATGTCTGTGAGAACAAAGGTGAAGTTCTGCCCCACCTGATTCTGGGAAACCCTGCCGACGACACAGAGGGGCGCATGCAGTGAAGGCTAAACAGCCAGCAGTGTATTAATAAATGTGGGAAGAATTAGGAGCAATTAATAACAGACAAAATTAAGCTAAATTAATCCAGAGGGTTAAGACATTTCAATCAAGGATGGCTCAATTCTGTTTGACTTAACCTTGAGAATGAACTTCAAATACATTAATATCACATATTTCATGTTTAAAAGTTATAAAATCAAAGCTTCTCTGAGGTTTTGAGATAAATATGTATTAAGTTTGATTCACATTTCCACCACTAGATGGCAGCAGCTCAGCTTCAGTAAAAGCTCAGAGTCCTCCCTACATCCTTAGTTCCCTGTTCTGTCAAGAATGGATCATTTAACATGTTCCAATATAAAAACTGGGACTTTTCAGATAGTTCAGGCCTGAGCAGATCATAATACAACTCATCAATAACACTGGCTGTCACAGGTGACCTCATTTTCACCAATGACACTTGTTGGTCTCATTTTCTACATTAATCTGTAATCACTTACACATATTCTGAAGAATATTGAGTTGTTTTTATCAGATCATTGCTATTATCATTTCAACCCTTAAAACATTTTATATCTTTGAAGTTTTGATTTTGTACTTGTAGATGGCATGCAAAACTTAGTGCCATCCATCGGTCATTTTTGTACCTGCTTTAACAAATTACATTTCAAAGTAATTTTCTAGATTCCACTCACAGTCTACTTTTAGGAAAACGTGTTCATCCCAGCAGGATGTGGCCTGGAGCTATTTCAGTATGATCAGGAGTCTTAATCTATTTTATAAGAGTGAATAGTTCCTAACTAAAGCGGTCATTGGGTAAAAGGCGGGATACACCCTGGACAGGTCGCCAGTCCAGTCCACTGATAATTACTTTAATCAGTGGTTCCCAAGGTTAGCATAAACCATTCAGAACGCCACACCAGGCGGACCATTTTAACACAACCAGGACTACAATAATACAAGATGGTGATTTTATAAATAAAATTGGTATGGTACGGTAAAAGGATTTTGAAGGTAAAGAGTTGCTAAGGTGGTCAAGTCATTAAAGTACCACTGAATGCTTTTATTGTCAAACAGCAGAACTCAGTCAGAAGCAACTTTTTTTCCCAAAAAAAAACCTGAACTTGAGATGGAACTACTTAATACTCATTATCTTGGGTCCACGTTTGACATGAAACCGAAGCAGAAAGACCGTAACAATTAATTATGTGTTTTACTATCTCTAGTCATGCCAATGTCACATTTACCAATGTCATTGAACATCGTGTTTTCTTATTCTCATGCAGCCTGCAAGGCATAAAAAAAGAGTTTCAGCTTTGTTTTTGTTTGTTTTGAACAAGCAATCCCACCCATGTGGACACAACCACAATAAACACTCATCATTAAGCTCAGACAGTCAGGAAATTGGCAGGTGACAATATCACTAAGTGATTGCAATTTAGAGCTCATCACTGTCACATCTGAGAAGTATAAACTGTACATCTCATTTTCTGTCTTTAGGTGTGAGAAGTGATCAGTTTTTTGAGGTGTGTGAGCAAGTGTCTTCTGTACAAATGAGGTGAAACCAGGAAATGGAGCGGGAGAGGAGAGGAATCATACCTTTCCACGTCAAAGGGAAAGCAGAACTTAGGTATTGTCTGAAGAACTTCCTAAAAAACAAAACACAGAAAGAAACAAATTCTTTTAGACATCACAGAGAAAATGAACAAGATTGTATATTTCAGTGTGGACATTTCTTGGGCCTCCACCCAGTAGGGGTTAGGGTTAGGCTATCAACTGGCAAAACAAAATGGGGATTAATGCTAAACAGTACTGATAGCAATCTGACAAAGTCTTAACATCCCAAACAGTGCAGCCTAAATGCACTTAATCCAAATGAATGGGCAATATAGCCCACTTTATTTGGCAGAACAGAGTGGAAACGTTCCCTTTTTTCCAAGAATAAGAGAGGGATCCTCAATGCACAGCTTGAATAATTAGCAGTTAATAAGTTCATCGATTATCAGGTGCCAAAGGGAGATGAAAGGGCTTGAGAAGAGAGAGGATGGAAAAGAAAAAGAGGGCAAGGGTGGTTGGGGGGTATATACACAGCACCCAGGCTACGGTGGCAGATTGTAGTGACAATAGGCTAAGCAGCTCTGTGGGGTTAAGAGGTACGGAGGGGGGATACAAGCCTGCAGGGCTTTACCTCCCAACACCTCCCCTGTGGGTCTGCGTGCTCTTGATGCGAGGTAGGGGAGACGGGGAGGGGGCGCTGGTCTTTTCCACCAGCGGCATATGGATTTAGACAGGGAGCATGAACAGTGCGGTGCACCATATGGGTGAGCCACTCCAGCCCAGCCACACAGAAAGCGTGCGCGGGGTCCCCACTCTGCCTGTCGCTCCGGCTTGTCTTCTCTCTGGCCACTAACCTGGCCCAGAATGGCTGCCAGGTCCGTTCTGGCCGTCTGCCTGCCTGCTACCTCTCCCTCAGTTCTGGTCCTGCTCTGCCAAGCTCAAAGACTAATCCTGGGTACTGGGTGGCTCTCTGCTACGCTCTGGCCTCCCCAGCCGTCTCTCTCTTCCTCTTTCGTTTACTTGCCAAGCTCGGCCACTGAGTTGAGGTTTTGGTCTTTTTTTTATTTTTTTTATTGGACACATCCGAGCAGTGAGTGATGCAGTTTCTCCTCTTCCATCTCCCTGCCTCCCCCAGAGATTGATCCGGACGACAGGTTGGATTTCTGCTGCTGCTGTCTACTGTCTATAAGACCTCACCATGGGGAGCAGTCACTGATCCCCCCCCCACCCGCCCACCACCACCCCGCCTCATCAAAACTTAAATCTGTCACCCCGGCACAACACAAACATCGCTCCAGACAGCCAACCAAAAGCAGCAATGAGCTATGACAGAATGTGTGTGTGTCGTGTGAATCTGTGCATTTAAATGTTATGCTTGCTTCAAGGACTTTGCTCATTCCATCCAAGGCTGGTGAGGCCTGTACATTTATGTGTTTGTGTGGGTGGCTGATTTTCAGTGGGCTATATGCTTCTATGAGAGCCTGTGCCCAGATATGGAGCATTAGGGAGGGGCTGGAGGCGAGGAGCGGTGGGTGGGAAGTGACTGTTTTTCCTTATCTGGATCCGTGATAAAATTGAGAACTCAACAAAGACGGATGGTACTGTGGCAGAGGAGGTCTGTTTTTTCGGCACGTGTGTGTATGTGTGCGTGTGACTAAGTCGTGGCGTGTGCGGCTGTAAAACTGTCACACACATCAGAGCTGCCATTGTTTTATGCGTTTGCTACTATTATTAACCACAATGCACGCACACCAATATGTTCCAGAGAGCCCTCCCTGGCACACTGCATATGGCACACAAACCCAAACAGACACACACACACGCACACCCCTGCACACACACATGGAGAGACGCTCTTTTTCCTGCAAATAAAAACATTCGAGTTGCCAGATTTGCGGTGTTGTAGCGGCCCTGCCCACATCGGGTTTCTGTTTCTGAGTGACAGTCCAGGAGCTGTTGAGACTCTGATCTCACACAGAATCAGCAGGAAGTGAAGTGATGAGGTTGTATTTGTGTAGAGTGTGACATTGAAATCGCAGCTATATTCTCCCTCCATATAAGGAACCTCAGGACGCCATCCAACATATAGGCACTTTCAGACTGCCTGTCTTTAGACGTTAAACAGTCCGGACAGCTGTGCCTTGCAAGCATGTTTGTGAAGTTGGACAAGATCCACCTTTTTTCTTTCTCTTCATCTTCCTAGTATAATGATTTAAGGTGGAAATTGCACACATCTTAACAAAGGCATAGACAGTCAGAATTTTATAGAATTACACAAATGTTTCTTACAAGACCAAATTTAAATTTAAAGTAATGCTTGTGAAGGTAGTGTTCTCTTTCTGCAAAATATGCTCCTCTTTTACCTACTCTTAAAACTACCAATCTTTTCTTATTGTGATCTGGAAATGGATCAGCTTTAGGCATTAAAGCGTAGATAAATCATATATAAAACTTTTCTGTTTTAGCATTCCTACATTTTCAATTCCTTTAAAGTGGAGGAAAGTAAAAGAGTGAATTTGATTTTCTCCAGCTGTTGGAAGTGTAGAGTAACAACATAACTAGGCCTCTACTGCATGCTTCTGACGGGTCAGCTGGTTGAAAGACACCCACCGCTCTTTTTCATCACCAACCAGGAAGACAAATCCTGCTGTAAGAATGCGATAAGCGCTATGGATGTAAAGCAGCTGACTGGAAGTTAGCTGGCAGATCACCTGACTAATTAACAAGCCAATATAAGCTATCATTAGCAGGAAAATAAAGTACTTAGCGGATGTTTACTAATGTTTACCTTACGTTTATGAATCAAAATCCAACTCCAACCATTTTATTCAGTGTAGTTGTACTGCAACTTGAATTCAGGCATTACAAATATTTAAGAGACTTCTAAGTTTTTAGTAGTAGGAAACCTAACTTCTTCTCTGGTTACTTTGAGATATTTCACCTTCCATCTAAAATGCTTCTTCCATTCTTAACGTGGTATGAATATGGCTTATAAGCTCCAGTTGAATGAAAAGCTTCATCATTATGTTTGGATGACTTGCAGAAGTGCAAACTGAGCATCAGAATAGGAAGGAAAGGAGATTTAAATGATTCTGAATGTCTATCTCTAATAATATAAGTTCATGAGTAGCTCGATTAACCACATGTTACAAAAGCAAGGTATGCTTGTCACATGACTCAGGCTAACCTAAACTACTGGTGGGCCATTCACCAGATCTCAGACCAATAGCTGCACCTGTGGGATGTAGTATGGGCTTTTTGTATTGTGGATATGCAGCAGAGAAATCTGCAGCAACTTTATACCAAAATGTCAACATTTACCAGTATCTTAAATTTATGACATGAAAAATGATGTCAGATCTGAATGTGTGAGAGGGTCCAACCCATAACCTAGAAGTGACCTCCGAGAATCTGCTTGAAAAATTTCTGCTCCATATAAAGACAATGGAAATAAATGTTTTTACATTGATCAAATAATAACATTTACATTTTATAAACTAATTGGTTACCTGGAATCTCTCACTAGCTGCCAGAGATATTTTGTTTTATTTGACAATACTTTAAGACAAAAGAAAAAAAAAAGAAACCACTCAGTTTGTAAAACTGCCTGCAGATAGCAGAGTTTTATTTTCTTTTTATACGTGTGAATTGACCCATTATTTTCTTCCATCATTCTTTTCTGCTTTAACCAAAGAAGACGGCAGCATGTGATTTGAAACTCACAAATCTTTTCCTCATCTGTCAGTCAGTTTTCTGTTTTCCATTCCCAGCATCTCACCTGTGTTACTGGCAACTCTTAGGCATCTGTAACTCTCTTCCCATCACTAGGCCCTATACCACTGGGATATCTCAACACGACTGGCACAAAGGGGATGTTCTGCTACTATTCCTTAGCATGGTAAACACTCACACACATATACACACACACTCGTCCCCCCCACATGCCATTTTCCCAAGACAAAAGAAAAAGAGGCAGCTAATATATTTGCAGCTTTTGCGAGAGGGTGGGAGGGTGAGGGAGGAATCTGCTGCTAGGCTGGGCTTGGCAGACACTGATATGTGTGTGTGTGCGTGTATGTGTGTGTGTTGTTTATCGTGAGTGGAGACAGGGGTATCATTCAGTGAGACAGAATGCTCTGGGTTCCCCCAGTGGACACTCGTGCTATCACTGCATCACATCACTACAACAGCACTGTGCCCCCACAGGATAACACAGTACAGCAGGGGAGAGCAACAAACTTCACAGCACATAGCGACACTTCGCTATTCTCCTCTTAAAAATAGGTCTAAACTTTACTTTTATTCTTGCTCTACCCTAATTCCCCCTATAGAACTATCTGTGTTGAGGTAGGCTATATATATATATATATATATATATATATATATATATATATATAT
>CAEGAG010179203.1:0-15550 GCA_903067065.1 Brachyrhaphis terrabensis
AATCAGGGAAACAAGACACACCTGGGAGTAATCACGGGGAGGACAGGACAACACGGAGAGCACAGAGACACAGAACTTGAACTAAACACACAGAGAACTCGCAAATAAACACAGAAAAACACAGATCACGACAGCAAGTGGCTCTTTGGCTCACTTAATATATCAAATGATGAAATATTGCTGTTTTTTGTTGTTGTTAAAAACATTTAAGTGTCACCATGAAAAAATACTGATTACACTGGCCCCCGTGGTAAATTTGGACAAGAATAAGCCAAATCTAACTCCTTATTTGTATAAATATTTTGGTAAAATTCCTTAAAATTACAGAATTTGCACCTTTATATTTTTGGCTGTCTGGTGACTTAAATGTTAAATCAGGTATTATGATCAGTTGCTCAGTACTTGAGTAGACCTTTTACAAATATTTTACACTTGCTTAAATAAAGCCTAAGTAATTTATGGTTCCTTTCTATTTCTACTTAAGTAAAAAGCATGTTGAAAGTATGTTATTCTGATTGGAGTACAATTTTGGGGTACTCTAATCAACCTCTATGTATGAATAATTGCTCTATGAATCTTTTTTTTTTTACAAAAAACATTGCCATAAAACAATGTTGATCACTGCAGCAGCCATCCCACCCCATGAGAGTAGGGCGACACGGGCAGTGGTGGGCCTCCCTTATTTTATTTCTGAAAGGTGGCAACCCCACCAGAGGGAGGAATGTAAAGAGTCACCACAATAACATGGAAATATTCACGGTTCAAGTAAAACGGACGAAGACATCCGGGCTACTGGTTCGCTCCTTGACCTTTATATGAACAGGATTGCATGACCAGTTGTTTATTAGAGCGGCAAGCCACCCTCCTTTTCGTTTACTCCTCTCAGTGAAATTCCGGTTGGGCTGAACAGTCTGGTAACCCTCCATGGAGGCACTGGCATCAGGAATGCCAATGTCTCCATCAGGTGTGGGTGCAGCCATGTCTCCGTAAAACACATTAAACTACATTCCAAGTATTCCCTCTGGCTCCTGGACAGCGATGTTAATTCATCCATCTTGTTAGCCATGGCGTTGACCATGGTGGGAAAAACAACTTATAACTTCTCTTCCTCATAAGCCTTTGTTGTTTCTTCCTTATTGTGCTCCTCTACTGTTTGTTTTCTCCTCTGCAACCCCAATGTGTCCTTTTCTAGATCTCCTTGGAGATTTCTGTGGATCTGGACACCATGTCATCCGGCTTCAGCACAATGAGCCGATCCCTGGTGTAAACAATTTGACCAAGTTTTTGTGCTTAGTAGAGTAAAAAAAAAGCATCTCTACAGCAAAGAAAAAGATTATGACTCTCTTAATAAACAGTCCTGAAAATTTTGCACTAGTAAAATGCAAAAATAAACTGAAGTTGCAAAATAATCAATCAAAAAAATAAAACAAGCAAAAAGGTGAGGAGTAACTACAGTACAACAGGCTGCATACATGTTGGCGCATGCGCACTAAATCACTAATTTACTGATTTGTATTAAGTATATTTAGAAAGACATTGCAACATGTAAAAGTGTTGACTGAATAGTGTCTTGACAGTAGATATTGATGGTTTGGTTTCTTGGATGTCTAGATATCGAAGGCTTCAGCGCTCCAACAGTGTGACAGCAGCTGTACAGGTAAGCAGCAAGCTTGCGTTGACAGGTTCTGATTAATAATCTGGATTGGAACAAGTTATCTATGCTGTTCCAAGCTATATCCAACAACTCTGTTGGATAAAGTTTGCCAACAGAGCTGTTTTTCTTCTTCATATAAAGCATCAGAATTAATGAATGACTATACTTTATTAATTAATTATTAGTAAACAGAGTCCTGGTACTGCCCAGAGTCCTGAGTGGGTCATAGCAGCACATATGACTGGTTCTGTTACTGATCTTTCACTGTGAAAGTCTGTATATCTATACACTTGTGTGATATCTTGCTCTTGGGAGATCTGTTTGCAGAAAAGTTATCAAATTTCTACATGTATATGTCAAATTTTGGATTCAGCTCACTTTTTCCAGACCGTGGAAAATGTGACTCAGGTAGAGGAATAAATCTGACTTCTACTGCAAAGTCTCTTTTGGCTAAAATACAGAATATCAAGTTGATCTTGACAGAAGACATGAGGGAATGAGAAATCATTTGGAAATATGTAGGCTATTTACAAAACTAAATATAAATTTCACACAACTAAATATTAAGTTAATTCTTGGATCCTCTTTATTTCCCAATCCAGGCAGATCTAGACCTGCCAGACCTCCTAGACACTCCCCTAGACTCTCCACACCCTCACAGAGGACGTCTGGCCTCCTGTGGCATGTCTCGGAAGTATTCCCGCGATGCAGCCACCTCCACCGTCAGCATTCAAGGCTCAGGGAACCATTACCATGCCTGCGCCTCAGATGATTATGATGATGTTGGTTTTGACCCGTCCATTCTCCCCCCGCCTGACCCCTGGATAGATACTGTTACTGATGACCCACTTGATGCAGACTTTAACAGCTCTGCTATTCTGGAGGTATGTGGACTTGTTTTACTCATTTTGGTTTGCTTTTAATGCATATCAATCATTTCAATAATTTTTTACACATCCTTGATATCGGTGACCAAAGTCCTTCACAAAATATATATAAGTAAGGATGCACCGATATGAATATTTGGGTTGGAACTGATATCCAATATTATTACTGCTGTTATGACAGATATCTGATATCAGTCATAGACAGTTTTGAAGTCTGTGGGATGAAAGAGCACATAGAGTCAAAGTTCAATGATCAAGTCTAGGAGAGAGATGGGGTTTAACACTGAAAGACAGGGACAAGTGTATCATCCATAAAAGGAGATCATTAAGTTGTTGGCAGCAGAAGCTCAACAACTTCTGCTGCCAGACCAGCAGCAGAAGTGTAACACAAACCAGACCAGGTGTACACTGGCTTCAGAGAAAAAATACAACAAATTTAAAGCTGAAATAACAGGAAAAAAGCCAAATTGGAGAGAAGTAAGAGTAAGTAGCAAATAGAGGAAAGATGCAGCCTAAGCCAGTCTGACTAACAGTTTTATCAGAAAGGAAAGTTTTAAGTCTAGTCTAAGCAGGGTGTCTGCCTCACCCTTGCTCTAAACTATATTTTTTACCTTGAACTAGCTTAAGATGTTTCTCATACAGACTAAGAATAAACTCAGTAATTATTAAAGAGACTCACAAAACAGCATGTGTATAAATAAGGTAATGAATGCATTTTACTAATGACTGTCTTTATGCGTGCTCTCCATCAACCAATGAAAGGAAAACTTCCTGTCAGCCAGTGTTAGTGTGTGCTTCACCTCAGTGAGTGAAATGCTGGCTTGTTTGTTGGACAACTGTCAGGTCTGCAGGCTTCCCTTTCCCATGATTGTGTTGCTCATAATGTAATAATAAACCTTGTCAAATGTGCAGTTGAGGTGTTATTATGTGAACGTTGTCATGTTATCTGAACATGTAATGTTCAATGTCAGATGCTAAATTTCTGACATTTGAAATATGTTACTGAATCTACACTATATTTTTTATCTTTTGAAATAACATATTGTTAATCATATTTTTTTTGTTGTTTTAAGGTTCTTGCATGTACAATTTCTAAGAAAATGCATTCCTCATGACACACTTATTTTTTAAAAGTTCTCCATGTGTGTTTTACATATTAAAACACACATTCCCCAATATGTGTTTTAATATTTAGAACACACATAAATATTAAGTTTAATTTCAAGATTTCATCTTCTTTAGATTGTGTTATTGCTGTGCACGTGTGGAAAATGTTAGCAGAAAATGTTAGCTTTAGAAGAATGAATGTTCACATTTCCTTCTGAATAACCTTATTTTAAGATATTTATTTATCAGAGCTGAACATGTTAACCTTCCCCATTAGTGAAAGATAAACCAGCAGTTACTTTCAGCCTCTTTCAGGAGTTTGTTGTAGTTTTAATGAATATTTCATGTACACTATTTTGACAGTATGTGCAAATCTGAATATTGTTATATAAGGTGGTACAACGGTCGGTCTGTCAGAGAGATGGACGCTGGTTCCTGAAGCTTCTTCAAGCTGAGACCGACCGCATGGAGGGATGGTGTCGGCAGATGGAGCTCGACCAGCGGGAGAATGAGTTGCCTGAAGACAGTAGGTTTTATATGTGTTTGTTCATCATTCAGCCTTTTAGCAAACATTTCAGGATAAATAGTGCAACACACATTTTAAATATTAAAATTTAACGGTATAAAATTCTGTTTTTTATTGCAAAGTTCATACAGAGGGCCTCAACCATCAGAAATTTAAAAGGTCCACAATTATGGAAAATTCCCATTTTGCATCTTTCTGTCCTTCCACTTGGGTATTTATGGCTTCTACAAATATTCCAAGAGCAAAAGAAACTGAACACCCAGCTGTTTTTTTGGAATAAGTATATGTACTGCTGGTATTTGCAAGACAGTTTGTTTCAAAAACTTCTAAGTTGTTGCGTCACATTTTACAAACCAACCCCAGGTGGACCTCCACCCATTTCATTACAGGTTTGTTCTGCTAGTTTTACACTTGCAATGACTGCTTGAAAAGGAAAATGTTTTGTTGTCCACTGTAACACAGAGCTTGAGCATATGTTCATGCATTTTCTCCCAGTAATGGAGAACAGAGCTGCGTGGCTTCATAATATTTCTGCTTGCAATGTCCTTTCAATATTGCCAAAGTAAGTTGTAGTTTGTACAGATAATTTCAATCAGAAATCCTCTGAAATCTACCAACAGTTCATGACACAATTTACCAAATTGCTTAAACTGAAGAATCAGTTTCTACTTTCTCACAAATATGCAGATGGTGATGCATATCCCCATCTCTGTGGGGATCTTTGGGAGTTTGAGAAGACAGAACAGAATAAACAGATGAACTGATGTAGGATTAATTTTGATGTTTAGAAAAGTAAAAAGTTAACAACAGAAGAGGGAGGACAATTAGTTGATGGCAGCAGTATCTCAGCCTATGCCCTCCTGCAGGGAGGTATCACAACATATCGTTTTTGACTTGGATAATATGCGTTTTACTTAAAAAAGCTGGCATTTCAAGCAAGGTGTGTAGACTTTTTATATCCATTTTTGTACCATTTTCAAAGGTGAAAATACATTCAGTCCTTGTGTTTATCCTACAGTTTATTTTACCATAACTTGTGTTTGTGTTCTCAGTCCTGGAAAAGATGAGAACTGCTGTTGGAAGTGCTCAGCTTCTGATCTCCCAGAAGTTTCAGCAGTTCAGGGAGTTATGTGAAGAGAACCTGGTGAGTGCAAAAACCATTATCAATAATTTTACTGGAAAACTTGCATCTTAAGGTCAACTGGACTCTTTTCAAGTGCTCTGAATTCCAACCTTTCTTTACAATCGTTGGATCGATAGCTCAGAAAATGCATTCAGTTGTAGCTTTTGTGTA
This sequence comes from Brachyrhaphis terrabensis, assembly GCA_903067065.1. Taxonomy (NCBI): domain Eukaryota; kingdom Metazoa; phylum Chordata; class Actinopteri; order Cyprinodontiformes; family Poeciliidae; genus Brachyrhaphis; species Brachyrhaphis terrabensis. Next base: position 5,469 of record CAEGAG010179203.1, read on the forward strand.
CATAGTTATTTAGAAGATATTGATTATGCAATTGATGTAACTTTTTCTATTCTATCGTTAATGTTATTCTATTGTAATAAGCTAATAACAACAGCTAACAAAATTATTAATAGTCTCTTGGAAACATCACTCTGCTTTGGGCTTTTTTTTTTTTTTTTAAAGCTGCTTGCAAATTTAATGAGTCGCGGGTTGCACCTTTTTGGGCTTGTTTTTGAACGTAAAGTTGCTCTTTTGGGCTTGGAAATAAGCAGAGACTCATGATAAATCCCAGAATTTGTTTGACATCCAATTAGTTTTAGACTGACTCTCCCTGTCCATCTTTTCCCAGATGATCCGTCCTGCTGTGGTTTTGTTAATGTTAAGTTAATATATTTGCTATGAATGACGTCGAGCTTCGCTTTGCGCTCCAGAAAATTGCAAACATCGAGATTAATATGAACAGCGCAATAAGCGTGAAAACAGTTACAAAAGTAACTAAAAGTTAATTTTAATGTAACTTAGTTATTTTCCAAATCAAGTAGTCAGTAATCTAACTAAGTTACTTTTTCAAGCAGTAATCAGTAATCTGATTAAAGTTACTTTTTCAAAGTAACTATGCTATCACTGGTTGAGAGTTATTCTTATAATTCTTTTACATTATATAAAGCAGTGGACCACCCAATTATCATTTGGGTTGTCCATAATACAAAAATATAACAATTATAGCCAATAATGTGATATACCTCTCAGTTCGACCATGCTTGCACTTAGAGACAATTAAAAATTAATAAACATTTTCCCTTAGATTAGTTCTGTTTATTTTTTCTTATTTTTTATTTTGCTTTTTGCACCATTACAGAACCTCAGCATCCATCCTCGTCCTGCGGCCTCAGACCTGGCTGGCTTTTGGGATATGCTTCAGCTGTCTATTGAGAACATCAGCCTCAAGTTTGATGAGCTTCACCAGCTCAGGGCCAACAACTGGAGACCGCTGGACCCTCCTGACAGAAAGGTACTCTCATTTTTTAGGTGATGGAAAAGGGACATGCCTTCATTTGTTGTCTTGCTCTATCTATTTTTCTATAGCCATTTGCATGAACATGATATTTAAAATTGAATATCACAAAGTGTTAAGGTTATTCACATTTTCACAAATGTAATAACACATTTTCTTTTATTCAAACATTTATTATGGTGAAAACTGGATGCTTTTTCAGTTGAAATAAATATTTGTATTTTTTTTTTTTTTTTCTATTCATCCTGAATTTTAATGCCAGGCTTCATTATGACCCATAGTTATTAACACATCTTTAAATGTAAACATGTCTAAACCTTTCATGCATCATGGTCACTGCAATGGAAAGCTTTCTAAAAGCCATTTTCTTGTTTCTTATTAATTTTTATGTTATAAATTCATACAGACCACTAAAGTGGACACTAGTGTATCAGGCAATACACTGCCAACTACTGTCTATCCAGTGCAAGTGCAAGAATTGTTTTGTTAAATCCAATATGGCGGACAGACAGAAGAGTGTCAGACTAACTCAGAAATATCCAGTCCCTCCTTCTACTGTAGAAAACTCTTGTAGGTAAAAAAAATATGTATATATATTGTGACATCAAGAAACCCCTAAAGACTAATACTGCTGATGTGTTTTCTACATAACTTTATATTTGGAGACAATTATTTTTATGACCTGAGAAAATCAGCAACACTTTGGAAAAAAATCCTGACTTACAGGATCATAATTCATGCATGAAAGGGCTAAAGAAAGAGAGTGAAACTGTGATTTAACCCTGATGTTTCAACATAGTACTTGTCTGGCTGTATGTCTACAGTATGTTAAAATGACATTAATGTCAGGTTTAGAAATTTCTTCTATTGTCTTGACCTAAGCACTGTTGCCTTGCAGCAGGAAGGTTCTGGGTTCGATTCCCGGCCCGGGGTCTTTCTGCACGAAGTTTGCATGTTCTCCCTGTGCATGCGTGGGTTCTCTCCGGGTACTCCGGCTTCCTCCCACAGTCCAAAAACATGACTGTCAGGTTAATTGGTCTTTCTAAAATTCTCCCTAGGTGTGAGTGTGTGTGTGCATGGTTGTTTGTCCTGTTTGTGTCTGTGTTTCCCTGCGACAGACTGGCGACCTGTCCAGGGTGACCCTGCCTCTCGCCCGGAATGTTAGCTGGAGATAGGCACCAGCAACTCCAGAACCTACTAGGGACAAAGGTGTGGATGGATGTCTTGACCTAACTCAGTGAGAAGTTATGAAAGCATTAGATGTAACTTTTGATTGTAGAATTTTAGGTGTGGACCAAATGCTTTAGGTCTCCTTGTGTAATACTGTAGCATAAAGAATATATCAGGTGCAAAGACAATGCTGAATGTATGCAATGCTAATATTTTGCTTGCCTAATTAACTGGATGCATTGTAATTAGTGCTATTTTTGAGAAATTTGCTTTGCATTCAATTCTGCTTTTCACACAGTTTTAGTTCTTTAAATCAGTTTAAACTAGGGGTGCACCAATTGATCATTGATCTTCCAAAATAAAGGAAATCAGCACCGATAGATTGGCCGGCTGATAAATTGGAACACCCCGTATTTAAAGTTCAAACACACATTAGCTAGTGTGTTTGGACATACAGTATGTACCATGCTGCTGAGTAGTATTGATTATAGGACCCACCCAATGATGGTACCTCGGCATCATTGTGCTGAGGTACCAAAATAAGTTCTCACTGTTGCACTTGCATGACAAAAATAGTGTCATCTCAGCATCTTGAGGTCCGCCTTTTTTTGTCACAACACCGCTGACAAACGTTTTGAGTTCCTGTGCCTGTGAAATTATTGTGTGATGGGTCAGAATTTTGTCAGTGTGTTTAGTCTCTGCCATGATTACTCTTGTAATCCACACATATGACAACAAACCATGACGTACACTGCAGCAGCAGGAACTTTACAGGAGCTCTGCTTTATGTGTCTTGTGGACCTTGAAGGATGTGTGCAAAAACAAACATCCTGCAATGACATGACAGCATGTCAAGTATTCTACTGTGGCCTACAGTGGAACAGTTGACTTTTCTGGTCAAACTTGCTAATTTACTCTTAAGTTGCTTCTGGTCAAACTGTTTTAGATAGCTCTGAGTTTTTGAAATGACCAAAAGAGAAGCTTCTTTCTAGTTAGTTTGAAGAAAAAGAAAGAAATTCTTGTTTTGGAAAAATGGGAATTGCTGGTTTGACTGGGGCTCTAACAGAGCATAATGAGGGCTTTTAAAACAACTTAAACTATTAAATGTTGGCAGTAGTGCTTGCAAATCAGCAACAGTGCTGTGCATGTTGCTGAGTTCAACACCTAAATATTCTGAACTAAAGTCGTAGTCTTGAGAAGAACTAGTTTCCATTCTTTAAATTGTTTTTCAAATGAAAAAAATTATAAAAATGTGGATTATAACATCAGACTCCAATTAGCATTTTTATCACTTTGTTGCATGTGCAAGCTAGTTAATAAACATCTGTTTAATTCATGCCAGTTTATTTTGCTCACATCAGTTGTACTTGAATGTGGCTAAGCTAAAATAAATGCTCTCATTCCCTTACTTGTTTCAATTGTCTAAGCTTCTATCTCAGTGTAAAATGAGGTTGAGAATGTTCCTTTTTCAGAAAATTCTGAGATAAATCAAAGAGCACATTATTTCAGTTATACCTGCCTGCACAAAGGACAGAAAACAAAGTTAGAAAAGTTAGAAAAACCATGTGCTGATTCGTCATTCCTCTTTTTGTTTTATACTTGCAAACCCAACCAGAGACTCCCTGCCTGCTGCAAACTCCTGCATGGTTATGTTGTGGTTACACGACAACTGTGCTGAAGCAATATATCATAAAGATACCTGTTTTCTGTGTCAGCCTGAAGCACTCCTTTGCATAAGGACACATATCAGTCATTAAGACCTTACCTTTGAAGCAGTATGACTGCATTTCTTAGTTTGCATCTTTCTTTAGAACACAAGCATGGCATATAAAACCCTCATTGTTAAATTTATGCCCTCATAAATACAGTGTTTTCGCCAATGATCTGCCAGGTGTCACTGTTGTTAGTACTGTTGTCTGACAGCCACAGCGTCCTGAGTTAAAGTTCTGGTTTGGGGGTTTGGCAGATGGAGTTAGCATGTTGTCATAGTGTATAGCTGAATTAGCTTATAACAGAAGCTAATTCGCATCAGTGACAGGAGATGAATTAGCGTATGCTATAAACCTTTTAGAGCGCGTCAAATGGTGACATTTATGATTGATATGTACACTGTCCCTTTTAAAATAAAGAATATTATTATTATGTGTGGGTTCTCTCTAGGTTTCTTCCCACTATCCAAAAACAAGAGTAGAAGGTTAATTGGCCTCAGCAAGAGACTAAATTGTGTTTCTGCGTTTCCCTGTGAGAGACAGATGACCTGTCCAGTGGGTACTGGGCCCCTTGCTCAGTGACCCAAGTTGTTTTATGAGGTTCAAATTCAGTCTGGACCTCAATCTGACGTCCAGCCCTTTTTCAGGATGTTGACTTTCCTTCAACTCTACGTTTTCCTTGTTCCATGGATATAATGCCTTTGAGAAACCAAGTATATAAATCAGTGTGCATCACTTTGTCAAACAGACTAACAAAATTTGCATGGTGGATGTTTTGATATTTTATTACAGGAATATCAGATAATTTGACTCATGCATGGTTTTGTGTCCATGCAATGCACAGATATTCTTTACTTAGTATATCTGCTGTATGAGTTTATCTTTTTGTTTTTCTAAGCACTGTCTTCTCTTCTCTCACATTATATCATTTGCTCTCATTGTTGTCTGCTTCTTTCTTTTTTTTCTTCTTTTGTGTGTTAACAGTGAAGGCGCTTGCAAAAAGCCACACATCAATCAGCATAACCAACAACACCACAGGGCCTTGACCAATCTGGGCCTCAATGGATCCATCATGTCTGTCTTTTCATCCACCTCTTCATGCTTACTTCTGCCACCTGCAGCCATCTTACATGTGTGTCTTTATGTTTTGTGTCTTGCTTCTGCAAATGGCAAGATAAATGAACAGATGAGTATGTCACTGATAGTGTTATACTTATAAGATATCTTCAGTGTAAAGTACACTATCTCAAAACATGTCAAAATAAAAAGCAGAAAATATACTTAAACCATAGCTAACAGTGACATCAACATTAAAATTTACTATAGTACAAGAACTAAAAATGTTTTACAGAATTTTGGCTTTAAAAAAAATTTGATGTTACAGTTAAAGAAAATAAACATTTTAATTGTTCCAAACACTGAATTTTATCATGTTTGGTCAAGTTTTATTATTTTGTATTAACATAAAGGACTAAGTAAATGCATGAATATCCTTTTGGTTTGTCTGAAAGAGGTTCCTTCTAGCTCTTGTGAGCTAGAAGGAAGAGCTAGCTCACAAGCTAGCTCTTCCTAGCTTGTGAGCTAGGAAGAGCTCACAAGCTCTTCCTAGCTTTTACTAGGAAGAGCTTTTTGTACTTTTACTGGAAGTAAAAGTACAAAAAGTTTATTTGAGATCAAAACAGCAAGGAACTGATGGACAGGCTTAAAGGTCAGCAATCGTTCAGTTGTAAAAAAGAATCCGGAGATATGATGTTTATAATTTTTTACAGTCAGACATACACAAAAAATAAAACTGCATTACAGCTTGATATATGTAATTATCCAGAAATCCCCACTTCCTTACTTTCTTACCCACTTCTGATTTCCTCTACCAGGAGAGGCGACTTCCACCTCCTGTGCCAAAAAAACCACACAAGGTGGTCCCCCACCACCACCCACCACTTGCCAGAGACCGTTCACTGGAGAGCTCAGAGAAGCAGCGGCAGGAGGCGAGAAAGAGGCTGATGGCTGCCAAGAGAGCAGCGTCTGTACGCCAGAACTCGGCAACAGAGAGCGCTGACAGCATTGAGATTTACATTCCTGAAGCTCAGACAAGGTTATGAAGACATTAACATGGACATATTATGGTTGGCAAAAAGTACCCAGGTACACACACCCGACATAAAACAAAACATGTTTGATTGTCCTCACCAAGTTACAATGGGACAAACTAATGTGAATATTTTAGTTATTGATTTTTTTCTGTGATTTTTCCATCCTCAGTTTTGATCTCATCAGTTATGTGTGTTGAAGTAGCAACAGAAGTTCTACAGGTCCGTTTTTTAACGAGCAATTTCTCTGTTGTGTGAATTGTAATAAAAAGGATCTATTTTATAACAATCTTTTAGAAGTTTACAGTAGGTGTAAACTTCTATAAGTTCATTTGCATTTCCAAAACTACTATTTTAAAATCCAATACAGGGAAGGGGTTCAATCATATCACCTATTATTCTTTACATGCTGGATAACATTGTTGGAACATTGTTGACCTCACATACCAACCTGCTGACATGACTGGCTGCAACCTGCTGTTAGTAAGAAGTGCACAACCTTCTTTAACCCCACTGAAAATAAATGACCGTCTTCTGCAGCTCATGTTGTGAAACACCTAGTTCAACAGTTTAACATTGTAATTTGGTAGTATTTAAATAAAAACAGTTTGACTTGTTGGAAAAATAATATTTAAGCACTCAGCTGTCATCTTAAAAGTTCTATTCATGTGACCCTGTAGGACCTAGAGGCAGGCTAGATTTGGCTCCCAGGTCTTGAGTTTGACACATGTGATCTAGAATAATTTTAAAAAATGGTATAAAGTGCTTAATAAAACAAATTAGAAGTTTTGCAATCAAGTAATGTTGTATTGTTGCTGAACTTTGACATGACCAGCAGCAGCAACCTCAGATCTTAGGGCTGCCCCACAGAGTGCCTGAGGCATGATGGGACCATCACTTCTTCTGCCTCTCTTCTTACCCTGTTGCACCTGTAACTCTGGAAGGGGGAAAATCTGGACTCATAAGATCACATGACCTTCTTCCATCTCTCTAGAGTCCAATCTTTATGCTCCCTTTCAGATTAAAGGCATTTTTTCCAGTTTGTCACTGATCACTGATCAGTGGTTTTCTTATGGTTACTGCTGCTCATTCTCAATCACTGGAGTTTTCTTTACATTGTGTGGAAATGCCATTACTTATCCCAGAGTTTTGCTGTTGTTTTCCTCGATTTCATGTCACCAAGTGTTTTGGTGATCACCGATTCTAATCATTCAGGATTTTTTTTTGACCACATTTCTTCCCCACGTTCCCTACAATCGTTGATAATACTTTGGACAGTTCTCAACTTAATGGTTTCTGCATCACTTAGATGTTTTCTCTGCTTAATACCAAACAGACTAACACCTTTTCCATAAATACAGGATATGTTTTTTAACATGGTTTAAGAAATGAGAGGAAAAGCATTACATCAGCTGATAATTAACCATTCAGTAATTACCCAGTAGGAGGTTAGTACCTATTTATAGGTTGCCACTTTTTTGGAGCATTGACTGAGTTGCTCAGATTGTGATACCACAGCTGTGAGAATACTGGCAGGATCGTTCAATATGGTAAACTGTATTGTCTCATAAAAATATTCATAAAAAAATGGTAAAGAGTAGAGCAACTAACCCACTTGAGCTGTCAACAGTCCACTCACAAAAATACAAAATAGTTCACAAGGATTAATATTATGAGTCATTTAATAGACAACTGGTCTTACTTTTAAAGCTGTAACACACCTCTAGTTAAAGACCTTTAAAATGCACTCTTAAAGTTGAGTAGTAAATAGGAAACAACTGGCTGTGGGTGATGATATTGCAGACAGCTGCACAAAAACCACCCAAAATCTGACAAAAGGGCTCTGATGTCATCTAATGCCCAGTCAGTAGAATGGCACACTAATCTTGGGTTTATGACCTAACTCACTTTTTTTCTGGCTAGCTGACCTAACTAAGCAGGACAAATAAACACCTTCCTCCTTCCCCACAAAAAAGAAGCAAGTGCCGTTATCTTTAACCCTTGTCCTTCCCCATCCATTTTCTTCTTACATTTGGGAAGCTGAAGTACCTAGGTTCAATGCTACTTGAAACACGTCTGGGATTTGCAAAGCAACCAATTCACGAGCACCATCCATTTTCCTTGTCACTGATTGACCCAAGGACGGTGATGACCAGGACTGTGACTATTATTTCCTCCAGTAATGCCAAGTCTGTTCTGCTGTGTTTATAAATACATGTTACATAACATGTATTTATAAATGTTATTTATTTATAACATGTATTGATAACCAGAAGAACCCATAATGGTTTCTTCTGGTTATCAATATAGTCCAATCCAAAACAACTTTTACTTCTCTGACTGTATGAACCTTATGTTCTGTGAAGAGAGCCCAGTCAAGCTGATTGCTCACTAGCAGACAGACATTGGAAGCATTTGGGAAAAATAGGATGAATTTAATTGCTTAATCCAATAATTATTATGTTGCCAAACCATAAAAGATTATGAATGGACCACATGGCAGCTCAAATAAACTAACTGTTTTGGTTTCTCCATATTTTATGCTATTTTATTGTTGCAGCATAAATCATACAGTTCTTCCTTAATAAGACATAAACTTTGTGTTTTTTCCATCAATCAAGTTCCAGTTTTTTGTTCCAAAGAAACTAGTCCCAGTTGGTTCTAGAGAACCACTGTCAAGAAGCAGTTTGGTTTTCCACCTACTATATCCAGCTCATAGCTACATTATCATGTCAGTAAAACATGTTTGACGATCAGCTGTGAGAAACATGGCACAGACTGACTCCCTGCCCGCCTGTGTAGTGGAGGTGAACTTTTTTTTTAGCAACTTTTAACTCTCCTGTCTCGTAAACATCAACGTGTTAAGTTGATACACTACTGTGCCAAAGTATTCATACCCATTGCACATATTTTTAATTTTAAAGTCTTGCCACAAAGTTTCCATTGAGCTTACAGGTCTGGACTTTGTGCCATTTCAGCACAAACATATTCTTGAATCTAGCTATTCAGTTCTGTTCAGGTTGTATGTGTAAGACTGAGATTCTACTCGAAAGTGAAACTGCCCCATTCTTTCTTTTTTGCCAACTTCATCCATCTTTGCATCAACTCTGAGCATTTATCAGGATGAACAAACGCAACTCAAAGTGATGCTGTGATCATGTTTCTTTATGGGGATTTGAGGATGGACCACATCTTTGTGGTACCGTGTTGGTGAAAGATTTTGGTTGATCTGACCAGGACACCTTCTTCCAAATGATTACTGTGTACCCAGCATGGCTTGAGACAGATGGATTTTTTAAGCAATAGCTGTTTTCTTGCCACTCTATTGTAGATGTCACATTAGCAGAATGTACATTAAATTGTTTTCCCCTGAACAGATTCTTTTACCTAAGATGCTGGAACTCTTCCAGAATCAGTTACACACACACGTCCAGACTCTGGTTACTCATTAGGAAACTTCTGAAGGCAATTTGCACTGAATTTTATTTTGAGGCATCCATGTAGATGGAAAATGTAAAATTATTAGTGTATGTTCAAATTGGATAGATCACATCATAATAAAAAAAATTGTGCTTACTATTAAATCTGATAATGTTCAAAAGGTCTGAGTGTGCTTGCAAGGTGCTGTATGTTAGCCTAGAGTTATTTTTGCATTTTATCATCATTATAATCATATTTTTATTCCACACATGAAAAAGACCCTAAAAAAGAAATAACACAAACACATACAACAGATAAATAAGATAGTAGGTACTAAAAGAAGTATACAGCACATAATATTGTTCACTGAGTCACAAATAAATGATGCCAGTGGTTCCACAATCTTGAAGCAATTCTAACTGTACATGTGGCGCACAAGCCATTTTCATTGAATAGTTGAGGTAAATTAATATGGACTCAATCTCAAAATCTCGTTTGATTGTTTGCCACCGCTACATACACAGTGAAGGGTTTACAAAAATTCAAATTATATTATGTATAAATATATATATACAGGGGTTGGACAATGAAACACCTCTCATTTTAGCACCAATACAAACAGCAAGACTGGTGAAAGATTGGTTTGATGAACATGAAAGTGAAGTTGAACATCTCCCATGGCCTGCACAGTCACCAGAT
>CAEGAG010179227.1:0-12889 GCA_903067065.1 Brachyrhaphis terrabensis
TATTTAGTGGAAGCTAATTCTAAAGCGCTATATTAGCATGGTATTTAGTGGAAGCTAATTCTAAAGCGCTGTATTAGCATGGTATTTAGTGGAAGCTAATTCTAAAGCACTATATTAGCATGGTATTTAGTGGAGGTAATTCTAAAGCGCTATATTAGCATGGTATTTAGTGTAAGCTAATTCTAAAGCGCTATATTAGCATGTTATTTAGTGGAAGCTAATTCTAAAGCGCTATATTAGCATGGTATTTAGTGTAAGCTAATTCTAAAGCGCTATATTAGCATGTTATTTAGTGGAAGCTAATTCTAAAGCGCTATATTAGCATGGTATTTAGTGGAAGCTAATTCTAAAGCGCTGTATTAGCATGGTATTTAGTGGAAGCTAATTCTAAAGCACTATATTAGCATGGTATTTAGTGGAGGTAATTCTAAAGCGCTATATTAGCATGGTATTTAGTGGAAGCTAATTCTAAAGCGCTATATTAGCATGGTATTTAGTGGCGGTTCAGCTCAAAAGCTGCATTTCTGTGTCTTTGTGTTTTTGCATCCAGTCTGCAGTGAAACTCATTGCATAGATCTCTATAAGCTAACAAGGATTTGTGGTTTTAAGTGTCAATAAGCTACCTAGCATGCTTACTTCTTGCTACCATTCAAACTAAATGCTAGCAATACATTATATGCACTGTTGGCAATCTAGTGCAGTTACTTTTAACTACCAAGTAAGCTAACTGTTAGCTACCAGCTATACTAATTGATAGCAGTAATAGCATCTCCCTGTTATCAATCTAATATGTTGCCACGAGCTATTAAATATGCTAACTGTTAGCTAAGCTATTAAATATGCTAACTTTTAGCTAAGCTATTAAATATGCTCACTGTTAGCTACAAACATTATGAGCTGTGTTGTGTGTTGTAGAGTTACTGTTAGCATCACCTGTGCTAACTGTTAGCAGTTGTTGGAGTTGAAATAAATTAAATGTTATATTATATTCTGATTAAATGATGATTTAAGTTGTTTGTTGTGTTTTAGGTCCAACTCTGTTTCCTTTTAGCCTCTTTCTCGTGTTTTTAGTGACTCTTCAGCTCCGATCCTCTATTTTCTAGTGAACATGAGAAACATTTACATATATTTTGTTGATTTCCTCATCTGAATTTTTAGCTTTAGTCGTATTTTGGACGATTATATTTGGCTTGAAGGTATTTATTGGAGATTTGATGGGTTTGAACCAGATTTATCTGCAGACAGGAGCGTATTAGTCGTCTGATTTTTTGGTTTATCTGTGATATTTGACATCCTGAAGGCTGCAGAAGTTTACAGCCTCGTGTTTTTATTGTTTTATGGGTTAGGTAACGTTTCCTTTGTGCTGAAACCATCCCCCTCTGTTATTCAGGCGCATTAAGAGAATAGGAACAGACATTTTCTCTGCACATCTTTTCCATTTGCATGATTACACACAAGTGTTATTTAAGTTGTTTTCCTCATTGTTGTGTTGCCCTCCCATATGCTCCATTTAAGGGGAAAACTCTTGTCTCTATTTCACATCAACCGCAGACAAAATGGCTCTTTTTCCTTTAATTAATTCATTTCTGTCTCTCTTTTTCTCCCCGTCTCCCTGCGCTGCAAGTTTGTTATTGTTGTTTCTCAAATTTAGTTTTGTGAGCTGATGATTTACTTTGAGAAACAATTAAACGTCACTTGAGAGGAGAGCGTGGGACGTCTTTGTAATCAAAAGAAAATTAGGCATCAGTTGCTAACATTAGCAGGTTGCAGAGTGTTTCTTTGTTTTGTTTTTTTTTTCTTTAGATATCATTGTTTTGGTTAATTTGTTGTCCGCGCTGATAAAGTCTGCAGCTCTTCCTCTGAGCTTTGCTAATGTCGTCTGAACGACGGAGGAAATCCAGATAAATATATCAGAGAAAATGAAGCGTAAAAATGAAGCCATTAAAGAGAAAACAGATAAACTGATGAACGGCATCAGGTGGCCTCCAATTGCACCTTCATTTTATTCATAATGTAAAATCACTGCAGGTTCTTATGACGTCCATGCACAGAAACATAATTCATAAAATTCTATTTATGTTTTTTTTTGTTGATTTGTAATCAGTTATAAACACAAAGAACAAAAATATAAAATCCACATGAATAACTGAGAAATTAAATTCCTCCTTCACTTTATGTCCAAAATCAGGAAAATAAATTAAATTGCATTTTAAAAAGACTCACATGCTTTTTGTCTGATTTGTTTTCTTATTTTATTTTTATTTATTTTCACAAAATTAAACTTTTTGTCATTTAATCAGAAATACTTAGAGGCCAAATAAATGTGAAATAATAATAATAACAATGAAAGATTAAAATCAAGCAATTAAACTTGATTTTTGACTGATTTTCTGTATCAGAATAAATTTTATTTAGTTTCCTTTCAGGCTTCATTGAACAAATTTATTCTGTTTATAAGAAAAAGATTTGAGTCACTTTCTATTAAAACACTTATTATGTTTATTATTTATTAGTATAATCAGTTAAATTAGGAGGAGCAAAGTCGGTTTTTCAGTAAAAGTCTCTGCTTGTTGTAAAAGCTTGGCTATAAAAATCAAATACTTTGTGATGTAATTAATGTTTTCTATTGTTGTTCTGATATTAAAGTTATTACTTTAATCAGGGTGAAGTGGTTAAAAATACAAAGTTTGTTTTGAGTTGCATTTTGGTGGCCGAACAAAATCACTGAGGGCCACAAACGGCCCGTGCGCCTCATTTTGAACACCTCTACAATAATAGTTCTTAAGCAAAATTATTTGTTTGTTTTTGTACCAAAATAAATGAGAGTTTTAATTTCAGCAGGTTCTGAACTCTGGACTCTGTAATCTTTTTCTTTCCTTTCTGTTCTGGAGGAAACGTTTCCATCTGACCCAGAGAGGTCGTCCTCAGCCATCCGCCGCCGCCGCCGTCTCTGAGCGGCTACTTCCTGCCTCGGCGGCGCCCCCTCCCTCCGCGCCTCAGATGTGGTTTTGTTTAAAGTTGACAGCGTTAATTAAATTAAGCCGGGTCTTGCAGAAGGCGCAGTAGGAGAGCCGGCGGTCCCCGGTGGGCCGTGGGCGGATCAGGACCGGGGGCAGAGCTGCGGTTCGGTGAGCCGCACTGCCCCCTGCAGGCCGCCCCTGGGACAGCGGCGCTCTGCAGAGCAGATGAGTCTGAAGAGACGTTTCCAGTCTGAGCTGCAGTTTGGGTTTTCCTCCTGACTCCCAGCGGAGCCGGTCGGATCTGAGGTCCGTTCTTCCACTGCGCGTCGGATTGTTGCACAGAAACAGGAAGAGGAAATTAGAGCAGCTTATTGTTGACTGAATCATCTGGCTTCCTGTTATTTCTGCCTGAGACACGCTGGTCTGAACGAGTTTAATGCTGCTGCACAGAGAAATACTGTCAAATAAAGCTGAGGAGGTTAAATGGTTAAAACTCATATTTATTAAAATATGAGTTTGGCAGAAAAAATGCTAATAACCAAAAATATAACATGATTTTAAATAAAATTATGTAAAATAATAATTTAATTTGATTTCATAAAATAATAATTGCAATCTAAAAGTAAAAATACAAACAATTTATTCTGAAGTAATTGTTAAAATTAAATTATAACCATTTTTTATCATTAAAATAATTACAGTATAGAAGTAAAAATGCTTACAATTAATTTAGGATAAATTCCTCAAATTTAAATTCAAACTAATTATTTTATTTAATTCTCTAATTAAAATATTAAAAATAAAAGTATTTAATAATAAAATAATTATTACAATTTATAAATAAAAATCCATTCAGTTAATTATGAATAAATTATTAAAATTAAATTCCAACTGAAATACTAACTTTTAAAATTCCTATTTCACAAATGACTTAAAAACAAAAGCAATTCAAAATTCTGATTAAAATCTTAGAATTGAAAAGCTGCAAGTTAAAAGGATAAAAAAAATCATGTATATTATTGACTATCACAACCAAAACGTACATATTACAAGTTTAAAACATTAGAATGAATAATTTTGACTTAAAACATGGCAAATAAAAAATAAACACATTTTTATTAATTTTTCTAATGAAATCTAAATTCCAGTGTAAATATTGAAATAAAATAAAAACCACCAGATTTCTCTGACCTCCTCCGTCCGCTGCAGACTGACCTCCAGAGTGAAGTGGTGCTGAAAATGACGCATGTTTGTGTGTTAGCATGCAGCTCAAATTAGCAGCGCCGCAGCCGGCCTTGGCACAGGATGGCATGAGAAAAGAGGAGCGGACCCGCCTGCAGACGGCACAGAAACTCTTCCCTACACAATCAACATTACTGCACATATTTAGCATTAATTATTGACTCTATTTATCTTGTGTGTGAATTAGGTTCTCTGGTTTCTGATGATTTCTTAGCAGGTTTAGCTTTTAAATCAAATGTTTTTCTGCAGATTTCTGATTTCAGACGAACTTGGATTTGGTGTGAAAGCTGCGGCCGTGTTAATGTTTATACAGAGGAACCCCAAAGAGAGTTTATCCAGGAATGACCTCATGCTTCTCACACACACACACACACACACACACGCAGCCGGACAGCTGTGTTTTCTGTTCTGTCTTCTGGATGCTTCACTGAGTCATTTCTCATAAAAAAAACTCCTGAAATTCATCTAAACATAGAAATTCATGTTGGTCATTTAACACGTGAAGGAAGCAGCAGAAATAATGAGGAAATGTCGGAAACGTTTCCGTAGATTGACGCGTCGCTCGCTCGTGTTAGGCGCTCAGCAGTTTTCTTGGCTTCATCCCCAAAATGTCCCACACTGCTACGCCACAGCCGCCATTTTGTGTCAGATGGGAAGCTGGCTAATTGAATTACAAGGCATCGTTTGTGTGTGTTGGGGTGAATAATTTGTGTGTGTGCTCTCTCTGCAGAGGCTGTTTTTGTAAAAGTTGTTTTTAGCACAAAACTAGACATAAATTTATCCTATAGTGCTTTAGTTATGTTCTGAATATGAATTTATTTTGTAATTACAGACATCTATGTTCCTATTTTATTTAGTTTCTGCTAAATTTGCTTTATTATATCATAGTTTTGTTTTCTAGCTCTAATTCTGACTTATGACATTCATCTTTGGCTATATTGTGTTAGCTTTGCTAATGTTAGGCTAAATCTTGGGCCATGCTAGCTGAATCTGAGCTGTTTGTTAGCTTAGCAAAGTAATGTAATATTCTCTCGCTCTAAAATGTTGTGTTGGTCTGATGCTGTAATGGTAGTCATGGTTACAACTTGTTACCAAAAATGTATCAAACTGCAGTTAACTTTGACCCGAATGGTGCTAGATTTTAACATGTTGTTCTGGTTACGTATTGTTAGCTTTTGTGCTGTTAGCTGAAACTTTTTCAAACAACATTTCTGTTCCAAATTATGTTACATAATATCTACAGATAAGTTAGAATTTTATCTGCACAATCTGAGTGCTGTGGTATTGCTAACTCCGTGGTTTGGCTATATTATGCTAGCTTTGATAATGCTAGGCTAACTTTTGGGCCTTGTTAGCCAAACCTGAGTGTCCTGTGTTAGCTTAGCAAAGAATTATGTTATATTTTACCCCTAAAATGTTGTGTTGAACTAACAAAGTGACGAATAACTTTTGCACTTTGGTGAGTAAAACGATTTGAAACTGCAGTTAGCATAGCGTAGCTCATGTCCTTCTTTGTGTTTGCATTAGTCCAGATAGACCCAAGCTAGTCTGGATTTACTTTCTAGCAGCCTGTGAATATTAAATAGATAGTATTTTGTCTGAAAAATTTTCAAAACTGTTGAGTTTGGTGAACAGAAAAACCTCCTAATAATAATTTAGTTTGTTTTTCAGGTATTAGTTCATCTCTAATTTAGTTGTCTGGTTGTTGTGTGTTTGGTACCACACATTAGGTGATGCTAAGCTAAAACCATGTTAGCTTAGCATCAAAGTGCTAAGCTAACAAGAATTCCAGATGAAGACTCAACACTCAAAATTTACTAATCATGAATTGTACACATAAAAATTTTTTATTATTGTGTTGGAAATCACCATTAAGAAAAAATAAAAACATCCATTCATCTTAATCCTAAAGATGAATAAATATAAAATAAATAAAAATAACATTTTACCAACATGTTGACTCATTCACTAAATCCCAAAGAGACCTTGGCTCTTCTTCTTGGATTAGCTTTAATTATTTCTTTGGCTGTAATTTGGAGACACCATTGCTTTGTATGGATCAACAGCTCTAACCAAATGATGTATTTATGTTTTTAATTGAATATTTCTGTGTTTTATTATCATTAGTCACTCCAGTTATGTTCCTGTCACATGTTTTCTTGCTAAACTACAGCAGTTCTTCCTAATCACCACATTTTCCTGTCAGTTCTTGATCCCAACACCTGATCTTCACTGCTAAATAATAAAAAAAGATTACAGTTTATCCCTTACAACTGCCTTAAGCGCCTTTTCCCAATGAAATGACCTCAGCTATTCTTGCTGCCTTCTTGTCCTTGTGAGGACATTCGGGTTTTACAAGGACCTCTGTTGCACACACATTGTCAGTTCCTGCTGCAGATGTGAACGCTCCCGGATGCATTCCTGAGCCGAAGTATTTGGCCGCGGCCAACAGGCGGGTTTGAGCGGCGCTCCGATTCGCTCCAAGGCTGTGATGGAAATCACATGTTGTCAGACACACATTTTACTGACGCGCACACACTCCGTACAGGAATCAATGACATAAAAAACTGCTTCAAGCCGTTGATGTTCTGTTGGAAAGTTCTCAGTTGTCGTCCTCAGTTGCACCAAAATGCCAAACTCGTCGGGTTTGTGGGTAATTTTGATTTATTTTTAGCGTCTTCATGGGAATAAAAAGTTACATTAGCTTCATTTTTCAAGCTTTTTTTGTCATCTGAACCACATAAGGGTGAAATATGACTCAGGGTAGAGTTTCTGCTGCTTAGTGTTTTATAGGAGTTCCTGACAAATAATGGCCTGATAGTCCAGTAGATTTGGTTCAATTGGGACCAGAACTCCATCATCTGCTCCACCTCCAGCTGCTGTGGTTCTGAGTCACACCAACCTGTTCCCCTCCTGGCCTGTGGGGGCGCTGCACCAAGAACCACTGAAGGAAACGACACAAAAACCTCTGAAGACGCTGAGAGCAACTTCCTTCTTCACCAGATGGAAACAAGATGGAGGATCAGATTTTAGCGGTTGGGTGATTTTTATTTTGTCTAGCGCTAGGCTAACACTAGGCTAACACTGGTGTTTGTTATATTTACCCAGAATTCCTTGTACTGTAGTCCACTTTCTGCTTTTGCAGCGGTCTCTGGTCCGCTTCTCATATAGATTTGAACCAAACCAGAGTTCACTTCCAAATTAGTGAAGTGACCTCACACCTCACCAAACGAACCAGAGTTTCTAGATAAACGGACTCGAGTCGGGTTAAAGCGGACCGAGCTGGTTGGGATGCACCTTAAACTTTCCTGCAGGCTGTAAAAGGGAACATTTAAAACTCTGTCCATTGGCTACACCCTCGTTCCCTGTAGGGTCGGTGTCTTCAGCAGTCATTGGTCCATTCCATCACAAGTTTAAGAGCTTCTGACAGAAAAGTCAGTAATTGAAATCAGAGAAAGTCCATTGGAAAATGAAGCATGCTGTGCTGTGCTTGCCTGGACTAAGGATATTATGGGGTGGTGTCACTGTGCTGTCGGTAGAATCTAAAGACTTGGGGGAAGGTGAATCCGTCACTTCATGGCACCCAGGGTGACTGAGATCTGCCCATAGGTGGTGTAGATTGTTGGGGTTTATTGTCTCTTGTCTAGAACATTAGTGGAGAGGTAGACCCGGTTGGTGCTCCCAGTCGTAAGAACAGGGGAACCAGAAGGTGTGTTCTTACTATTGGGGGTCCACTCTTCTCATCCTACCTGTGAATTAGTAATCCTGGGGGTTGGAAAGGACGACCCAAAGAAAACTCAGCTCCTGGAGGAGCAGAGTGACTTTTAGAAGATCTTTGACTATAACTATGTACCTTGAGGAGTGCTATAGGTGCTGCTGCAGTAGTGTGTGGTACCTGGGTATTTTTGATGGTCTGTCTGGTTCTTGTAAGCCTGAAGTACTCTGCCTCTTGTCTCCAATCCTGTTTGTGGAGTTCCTGGCAGGATCTCAAGGTCTAGTATCAGAGAGGAAGGTGCCTGGTTTCAAACCCTCAAGGTCTCGTCTTTGTCCTCTGCAGATGATCTTGATCTATTGGCGTCTTCAAGAGGCAAGACTCTTTCTGGCCATCAGATTTTCATACTTTACAAGAACCCAAGTTTTAGGAAGTCCTCATAAATCCCCTATACAGCAATTTCTGAATAATATTTGTCGGACATAGCAGAAGAAAAACAGTACAAGTGGCTGAAATGAGCCACTTATATCATGACTCTTGAGTCCAGTCACCTGTGACTGGACTCAACCTTAGGGATGAGGTGAAGAACTCCATCATCCATATGGAGGGTCATTGTTCCTTGCTGGCACCTTGGTTTGGAGGTTTTTGGGGCTCATCCCAATCTGAGGAGACTTCAGGACAAAGCAAGGAGCCATTGCAGGGACTCTCCCTGCTTCTTGGTCTGAATATATTTGGTATCCCCAATAATGAGCTGGAGAGTGTTGCCAGGGAGAGGAAGGAATGGCTTTCCCTCTTGGATCTGTTGCTCCTGTGGCCCAATCTTGGGTTGGAGGAGATAGATTGATGGATAGATGGACTATTAGCTGGTTCATGAACAAAGGCTGATTCATTTCCTTCTTCTTCTTGGCGCTACATGTCAGTTTGGCTGTGGTTCCTTTTTCCTTCAGGCAATGAGGTGAAGATCTTGCCAAATGACCACAACTCTTTCCACAAATAATACAGGGACAAGTCAAAGTCCTCTGTTTGGCCAGAGAAAAGAACCAGGATGATTTCTACCTTTGTATGGTAGGCTGTTAGCATCCACTGAGCTGAACTTCAGAGAATGGCTTAAGCTAAATAAAATATCTTTAGTTGAGCAAGAACATGGTTAACACACTACCACAAACTTTACAGCTGATATGTTTAACTATATTTAAAACCAGATGAAAAGTCTGGGCTTGGCAGACGGACTTTTCCTCCTGTTAAAACTTTATTGTACCCACTGCTGCCAAGTTCCACTTCCTCAGAGAGAGGTGTTGTTTTTTTCCTTTATTCAACAGATGAAAAGCCAAAGTTGTGATTTAATCATGGATAATTGAAACTGAAAGGATATAAAGATTCATAACTTTAAAGTTATGAATCTTTCCTAAAACTGTTATGTGGATAGTTTGACGTTTTAATGACATTGTGTGAATTTAGAATAAAAATAGGTTTTGATTTATATCTAGGATGTTTTATGGGCAAGAAGATTTAGTTAAAGTAATAATTCAGTTTTTGTCTCACCAGGTTACTGTTAACATGTTTTCATGAATCATTATTTTACCTGTAGTATCGTTATAACCTCAAGAAAGATGAACAAAAATGACATTATGCTTTATGAAAACCGTGTTTTCAAACCAATGTTGTCCTGGTTATACATTGTGTACCTTAACTATTTACTCAGATGGATGTTAAAACAACAAAATAGTTTTTCTATCTTTATAAACTAAGATAAAATAATCTTAGTTTGTAAATATAGAAAATTTACTTCATGTTCCTGATTGTTTTTCCTGTATTGTATTATTTTGAGGTTAATGGATGTTACCTTGTTGAACTGACTTGTAGCTAGCAGGCTAACACCTAAAGCTAGCTAGGTAGCTAATTGTTGACTTCAATAGCAGTTAGCCTACTGCACTACCTTTTAGCTACAAGGGTAAGTATTGAAAGCTAGGTAGCTAATTGTTGAGCTAAATAGAAGTTAGCTCGCTGCATTGACTTTTAGCTATCTAGCTAACTAGTTAGAGCTAGCTAACTAATTGTTTACATTAACAGCAGTTATCTTACTACTCTGCATTCTAGCTAGCTAGAACACAGAGCATCAAGATCTGCTGAATGTCACCTTAAACATTTAAATCTTTTATAATTTAAGTGGTCATGATTTAAAGTGGACGTTATCAGAGGCTAGTTGTTAAATTCAAAGCCTTAAAGTGTAATTCACCAATCAGTGGGTGATGTTACAGTGACTTCAGGCAAAAACAAAGTTTGCTTTCATGCTAAGCAGTAACACCTCCTCCTCTTTTCCTCCTCACACTCCAAGTTTGTTTTTTTGTTTTTTTTGCACTTTTAAACTTTTTGCTAACCCCCCGCCAAGAGTTTCCCTCCAATTTGTTTCCTTTCTCGAAATGTTCCGTTTGTTAGGTTGAACAGAAAATCACAGAAAAATCACCATAAGGGCTGCTTTGCATTTTTAATTAAGAAACTAACATATGAATATATTTGCATATTATTGAGTTGCAGATTAAATCACGCATACATAATTAGCGTGCAGCAGCGCTCCTCTCCTCTATGCCTGCACTGTGCTTACCGGGGTTTTTTGTTATGTTTTTGGCAAGCTGCGGTTCTGATGGAGGCCAGACACACAAACACACACAGACACACACAGACACACCTTCTCCTGACACTCACATGAGAAACACTCAAACAAAACCTCTCCAAACACTCGCAGTGATCTCTGTCACTCCGTCGCTGTCAGTCTGAAAAATTAGCGTCTGATTTCTCCGTCAGAATCGAGGCCATGTCAGATTTCTGATTACGCCAGAAAATCAAGACTTTTTTCTGTAAAGTAAATAATTGACTTCAGGTCTTTAAACAGTTTATTAACTGTAAAAAAATAATAATTAAGTCAGGACTGATGGAGTTCAGTGGAAAACTGTTATTAGCAGATTTACTACAGTGTGTCTTGAAGAAAAGTAACATTTTTACAGATTTCTTCATTTTGTCACAGATTTTTCTCCTTATCCAGTTGATTAAACTCACTGAGAGTCAAGAGTTAATTTTATTTGAACATAAGGTCTTTTTTCCTCTTCATTTACATATTTTCTACAAATTCACTAAAAAGACACTTATATTGAAAGACTAAAATCTAATCTGTGAAATTTAGAAACATGGTTTTTTATATTTTATTTTATTTTATTGTGGTTCAATTACAAAGAAAGTTGTTAAAATTCTCCTTTTAGTTTCAGAAAGTGGAATAAATTATTCATAAATCTTTCATATACAATAATATTCTGGAAGGATATAACAAACCTTTTTCAGCTGAAAAAAAATTTACAAATAAAGGAAAGTAAATTAGTGCTTTTGATTTTCTCCTGAAAAAAAGTGAATTTTAATTAAAAATGAAAAATTAACTCACCACAGTAGATGATTAGCAGAAGAGTTCCCAACTGAAATAAATACATTATTTTGCATTAAAGGACGTCAAATATAGCCCATAATCCTAAAAAACTCTGATAACCTTTTGATTTAGTGCAGAATAACAAGTAGCTAATTAAATACCAACGTTAGCATCATTAGGCATTGACTGAACACGCAAATCAGAACAAAATTAAACTTCTTTGTGGTGATTTTTTACATTTTGTGGTAATTTTTGCGCCCTGATATTGCTTGCCGCTCTCAGCCATATAACTGATATAAAACCTGATCCGTGGCTCTAAGTCCTGCTCTGCCATTCAGGACCAAGGAAATGTGTCATAAAATGTAACATTTCAGTGTTTTTTGTTGGTATTTTGCTCCATATTAAGTAAAGTTCAGATTAAAATGAAGATGTTGGATATAAAAACTGAAATAAGGAACTCTGGCTGCCAGAAATGTCCGTCTAGTTTTATTAATTTCTTATATTTTTACACATGGATGCAGTCAATAGAAGACATCCAGTCCAGTTTTAACGTAATTTTATTTATATTTTACCTGAAGAGATCAAGGTAGTGAAAAAGCAGTCCTGTACCAAACTGCTTTGAATCCAGAGTCAGTGAAACGTTGCTCCGCCGGGTCTAAAGTCCCTGTTTGTTCTAAACCTTCATCGGTATCAAAAATATCCTTACTGTGTGCAATCAGAGAAGATAAACTGTGCAGATTCGCTTCCTTTCTTGTTTTTCTGCTTAGTTGCACTCAGCAGTGATTCATTGGGAGCGTCGGCTGTCACGTTTATGTAATGGGAACCGTGTCGCAGAACCAGGTGCTGCTACACCTGATCCCTGTTTATTATCACTTATGCTGCAGCATGAAAAGCCACAGGGGATTTCCTCCTCGCGGTTCGGGTCAGTACTGTACTGGACATAGCAGGCGATCAGCTGAGCCGCGGCGTAACGTCGGGGCAGAACGCAGCGGGACGGACGCGCGGTCAGGACGGACCTCAGTCTGCTGCTGATGAGACGTTTCCTCATCTTCCTGTGATGCTTTAATCCAGATAAATGTTCTGTCCTGGTGTGAACTCAGTGTTCATACCAGTAACCACCAGTTTGGTTCGTTCACCGTTAACCAACCAGTAGAACCGTTAGCTTTGACCCGTTTCCTGATCCATTTAAACTAAAGTCAAACAACTTTCAACAGATTTAAACTCATATTGAATTCATATAAGAAGTTTTATTTTGTTTTAGGACCAAAAAGCCTGTTAGAATCTGTCCGTCCAACCAACCAACCGTCCATCCATCCATCCAACCGTCCATTCATCCATCCATCCGTCCATCCATCCGTCCATCCATCCATCCATCCGTCCGTCCATCCGTCCATCCAACCGTCCATTCATCCATCCATCCATCCGTCCGTCCATCCATTCATCCATCCATTCATCCAACCATCCGTCCATCCATCCAACCATCTGTCCATCCATCCATTCATCCATCCATTCATCCAACCATCCGTCCAACCAACCATCCATCTGTCCATCCATCCATTCATC
>CAEGAG010179236.1:0-11849 GCA_903067065.1 Brachyrhaphis terrabensis
TGGTGTTGGTCCAGTTTCAGTCCAGTGTTGGTCCAGTTTCAGTCCAGTGTTGGTCCAGTTTCAGTCCAGTGTTGGTTTGGTGTTGGTCCAGTTTCAGTCCAGTGTTGGTCCAGTTTCAGTCCAGTGTTGGTTCGGTGTTGGTCCAGTTTCAGTCCAGTGTTGGTTCGGTGTTGGTTTGGTTTCAGTCCAGTGTTGGTTCGGTGCTGGTTTGGTTTCAGTCCAGTGTTGGTTTGGTTTCAGTCCAGTGTTGGTTCGGTGTTGGTTTGGTTTCAGTCCAGTGTTGGTTCGGTGTTGGTTTGGTTTCAGTCCAGTGTTGGGCCGCCTGACCTTTCTCTTATGATTTTACTTATTCTAGACTGAATTTGTAAGGACAAAGTCATTCAGAGGTGCGAGGTGTGACTGATGCTCTGGGCCGTCTCTGTTTGTCCTCTCAGGTCTGTTTGTGGGAAAGGAAGGTCCGATGATCCACAGTGGAGCCATAGTGGGCGCTGGCCTTCCTCAGGTGCGTCGCTGCCACACGGATCAGCTGATTTCTGAATCTTCTGCTGGTTTTCCTCTAAACCAGTTTACACACACACACTTACACACACGCGTTAGGTTAACCATGTCTCCGTCTGACTGCTGATGGATGACTGACCTGTCCAGGATGTAACATGCGTCTAATTTTCTGCTCTTCCCTCCATCAGTTTCAGAGCATCACCTTCAAAAGGATCAAATTTGATTTTCCTCATTTCCGCAGTGACAGGTACGACCTGGTGACTCTTGTTATTCAGCTAATCTCACTTATCCAGCATTGGAAAATGTGTCTTATTTTCTTAATCTGCTCCCCAGAGACAAGCGGGACTTTGTGTCAGCTGGTGCCGCCGCTGGAGTTGCTGCTGCCTTCGGTGCGCCAATAGGGGGCACTCTCTTCAGCCTGGAGGAGGGCTCCTCCTTCTGGAACCAGGCACTCACCTGGAAAGTGGTGCGTTGTCTTTTCCTAAAGCAGCACTAATCCGTCTTTTAGCAAGAACCAACTATTTTTTTAAATAACTTTGTAATAAATGTGGGTTTTAGAATTTTTTTTTTAATTTTGTGGGAGTGATTGCTTTGCACTTTTTCAACAAAATGACATTAAAAATACAGGTAATAATTTTTCTTACATAATATTCCCTAAATATAAAAAATGACAACAAATTTTCTGGAATAAATATTTAAAAAAAAATTAAAAGTGGCCTTTTTTTGTAACATTTGCGGCTCTAAATTATATTTAGATGGACTGAGAGCACAAATGGATCTGGATTGTAAAGTTGGCTCCATTTGTGGATGGTGATGCTGCGGGCTAGAAGGATCTGCAGTAGCAGTCAGTCTTACAGCTATTCTGAAGAAGCCTCTGACTGAAGAATGCTGAGGATTTGATCCATGTTGCATTGAATACCATGGATGGAAGAGATGTTTAACCTTTCTCCTTCTCTTTTTAAGATTTTTTTCCGACATGTTGCCCATAGCAGGATTTACAGAAACTAAATGAAGTGAACTGAAGAGGTGTTGGCCTTCTCAGATCTGATCTTGTGTTTTCAGCTCTTCTGTTCAATGTCGGCCACTTTCACGCTGAACTTCTTCCGCTCTGGGATCAATTTTAATAAATGGGGCTCTTTCCAGCTGCCTGGGCTCCTCAACTTTGGAGAATTCAAGGTGAGGGATCCGTCAGGAGTTGGTTTTGTTTGCAGAGGTCCTGTTTCTGGGTTGAAGCTATCAGATGTTTTACTGCATAGAAATACGCCTGACATTAAAAGAGAAGCTAAAGCAGAACTGTAAATAATTTTCAATCAGACCAAATTATATTATTCTGTCTTTAAACATTAGTCTCTCATGTTTGTGTCAATGTAAAAGTTGCAGGTTTTTCAGCTAAACCAGTAAAAGCACCAAAATGTGAAACTGCATCTGAAGTTAGTTATTCTTTAAGTTTAAATTAAAATGGTAAATCCAGTTTATTGCAACAATATGATCGATTCCTGTTGTTTGTTATTTTTCAGTTGTAGAGTGACACAAATAAAAATAATGGCTTTAATTTATATCAAACATTGATATAAATTATTTTTATAGCACAGCAGTGAAAAGTTCTTTACATCATAAAAACATCATAAACACAACAGACAGTGTTTATGTGAAAACCTGTAACAGACATTATATTTGTCTTTGTTAAAATCATCATTAAACATCAAATATTTTGGCCAATAATATTTGTCATGATTCAGAAGCAGCTCTAACCAGCCGGGTTTT
This sequence comes from Brachyrhaphis terrabensis, assembly GCA_903067065.1. Lineage (NCBI taxonomy): Eukaryota > Metazoa > Chordata > Actinopteri > Cyprinodontiformes > Poeciliidae > Brachyrhaphis > Brachyrhaphis terrabensis. The sequence continues at coordinate 2,263 of CAEGAG010179236.1, forward strand.
AGTCTAGATTAAACTCTTCACCTTATATAAAGTCTTTTTCTGAATAAATGAAAGTTAAAATATGTTTTAATAATTGAATCTTTGTCCATCAGTGTTCAGACGGGGAAAAGAAATGCCATCTGTGGACAGCAGTGGACCTTGGCTTCTTCGTCCTGATGGGCGTGGTGGGCGGCCTGCTGGGGGCGCTCTTCAACTGCATGAACAAGTGCCTGGCCAAGTATCGAATGAGGCACATTCACCCCAAGGCCAGGTTCATCAGGTCCGTCTCACCGGCAGCTGGACGCTCACGCGTCGATCCGCGTAATAATCAGGCTGATGGCGTTTTCTTCCCAGGGTCCTGGAGAGTCTGCTGGTTGCCATGGTGACCACGGTGGTGATATTTTTGGCCTCCGTTCTGTTGGGTGAATGTCGGGACCTGTCCTCCCCGACGACCCATAACTCCACAGTGAGCATATGCTTTTAAATATTTTCTATGCAGACAGTTGAACGCTGGATAATTTTCACCGATTCTCTGTGACGAACGAACAGAAAATAAAAAGTCATTCTTCACCGTCAGCCTCTCCAGCTTCTTGTCCTCACAGACGGTTTTTTTGTTTGCAGGTTTCTGGCAGTGAAGACATCAACTCAACCATCCGGCAGTTTTTCTGCTCCAATAAAACCTACAACGACATGGCGACGCTGTTCTTCAACCCACAGGAGGCGGCCATCCACCAGCTCTTCCACCAGGATGGTGAGGATTTGAACCCACAGGCACCAACGTGTTTGGTTCCTTCTGGGAACAATGGCTAAATAATGATGATGCTAAGCAAATATCTAACTGTTTTTGCATAGAACTGGTTTTCTATGCAAATATTCTGCATGCCGATTTACTTCTTGACGCCTTTTTGAGTTTATCTCATGCGACAGATAAACTCATGCAATACATATTTTCAATGCACACATTAAAAGTCTTATTGCAGGAGTAATTAATAGGTTGTCTGTGGAGTTGGGCTGCACCAAGAAACATGTAAAAATGCTACTTTGATCATTAATAAACAGGGTAAGATGATGACTACCACTGATATAAAAGTTTCTTACGTGTACAATGATTCTTTTTATTTCAACACAGTCGTATTAGATGAGTTGATTTTCCATAAATAAATAGATTCTCTGCTTTGTGCTGCAGGTACCTTCAGCCCGGTGACTCTGTCCTTCTTCTTCCTCTTGTACTTCCTGTTGGCGTGTTGGACGTACGGCGTCTCTGTCCCCAGCGGTCTCTTCGTCCCGTCTCTCCTGTGTGGCGCTGCGTTCGGACGTCTGGTCGCAAACATCCTCAAAGTGTAGAAAAAAAAAAGTTCTTGTTTCCTTTGAAATGTTCTACAGAAGATTAAAACCAACAAAACATTAAATATTATACAAAGACACATTTATTTCAACTGACATTATGTCTTAGTTACTAAATTATCTAAATACCAAAGTGATGAATTAACAGTTGGAAAATGTCTCCAACCAGAGCAGGTGGAAATGCAGCGGCGAACAACAGGAAATGAAATTAAAAGGCTGTGTTTAGTTTTGGCTAATATATTCCAAGTGTTATCAACTTACACTTTTCATGGTAATGTAATATTGAGCCAGGTGGGTGGAGTCTCAGAGGAAAAAGAGAGGAAAGGAGAAAATAAGCAGATTTTACAACCAAAATCATTTTTGCAGTGTTTACCAATATTACCACCATCACTAGATTTTCTGCTCTAGAAAATGTCCAGTAAGTTTTTTTCGGATCTCCTCCTGCTGGTCACTTAAAAAACGATTTACCGTTTTGGAACTGGAACTTCGTCTGTCTGCATATTGAGTTAAAGGTTCTGTTACTGGTTCTAACTGGGATCTGTTCTCTCAGGAAACTGGGACTCCACATCTACTCTGGGACCTTTGCCCTCATCGGAGCCGCTGCCTTCCTCGGGGGCGTGGTCAGGATGACCATCAGCCTCACCGTCATCCTCATCGAGTCCACCAATGAGATCACATACGGGCTGCCCATCATGATCACGCTAATGGTGCTAACGCTGCTTCCTTTCTGTCATGTGATGGTTTCAGTCTGTGGAGTTTGCAGTTAGGAGTTCATGTTTCTGAGGTTTGTGTGTTTTGGTCATTTTGCTTAAATGACAAACACCTCAGAGGTTGATCTCAGCCTCATTTAGCATGTTACATGTTAGAGTTTATGACTAGAAAACACTCAGCAAGCTTGTTTTAAAGGACGAACGAGCCTCTGTCCTCTGGAAACATTATGACTTCACAACTTCAGTTTGCAAAGCTGCATCTGAATTAAACCGCAGACTTCTGGACAAACTGGAGATGTTTGGCCTTCGTGCACAGCACCATGTCGGAGAGAACCAATCATAATGCAGCAGCAGATTAAGCTAAATTTGTGTCTGAACTTTAGGTTGCTAAATGGACTGGAGATTTCTTCAACAAGGGCATCTATGACGTCCACATCCAGCTGAAAGGCGTCCCTCTGCTGGAGTGGGAGACGGAGGTGGAGATGGATAAGTAAGATGTGTACAGTTTGTGGCAAATAAGTTAGCTCCTTAAAGTAAAATGACCAACTGAGCCATGTTTCTGTTCTCCACCTTGAATTTCTGCTCAGCCGGTGTTCAGTTTTCGTCTCCTCCCTTCGTCCCTCCAGGCTGACAGCCAGCGACATCATGGAGCCCAACCTGACCTACGTTTATCCCCACACTCGAGTCCAGTCCCTCGTCAGCATCCTCCGGACCACCGTCTACCACGCCTTTCCCGTGGTCACGGAAAACCGGCAGAACGAGCGGGACTTCATGAAGGGCAACATCCTGATCAGCAACAACATTCGATTCAAGGTACGCAGCCTGTCAACCGTTGGCCACATCCAGCAGTAAGACCCGCCTCCCTGCTCTGATTGGTTGCTTTTGGTCGGGAGCGGTGCATTTCTTCAGACAGCAGTTGCAGCTCGATCTTTTCACAGATTACCCGTCTCACATCATACTGTCACAACATGATGAAAGTTTCAGAAAATATGGAAAAAACATATTTTTGTAAAAGTTACAACCTGCAGCTATAAGCACCAAAGTTTCACCAACTGTGTTTAATTGATAATGTCTCTTTTTTTTTTACTTACCTCAGTAAATACAAATATCAGTTATAAATGTTGATTTAATTCATTAAAGGAAAAACCTGGTGAAAAAGTAATCATACAAACTATAATATCTCTATATATAAACTATAACATGTGTAAAGGTTTTATGGGTGATGTGTTGTTTAACTGTAAGCATAGAGAAATTTGCTACTATGGAAAAGGAAAGTTTTATGAATCTTTCATAAAACAGTCACAGTTTCTTTTAATTGTTCATTGTAGATATTTTTTCTGTCTTCATGTCCAGAAAAGCATCAGACTCTTTATTTTTACATACTTTGGATCAACATTATTAGAATACTTTTTAGACTCCTGTTCTTCCAACCCAGAAATGGAAATAGACCAGAGGATTCTTAGTAACCCTGAACAGCAGCTCCTAGTTTACATACTTTAGATCAACATCAGATTCTTTTTGCTCTTTCCTTTGGTTTATTATTTTGTTTGTATGTCCTCTTAATCCCTGTAAAGCACTTTCTATTGCTTTGTTGCTGAAAATGTGCTATAGAAATAAAACTACCTTTACCTTTATTTTCCCTGGCAGAAATCCAACATTGTCTCTCGTGCGGCGGAGCAGCGGCGGCGCTGCCAGTCCATGAAGTCGTACCCGTCCAGCGAGCTGAGGAACGTCTGTGACGATCAGAACGCGGCGGTGGAGCCGGCGCAGGACGGAGAGGACCTGCTGCAGCAGATGCTGGAGAGAAGGTGGCAGGAAATCAGCTTTTCTCACCATAAACAGCTGAAAGTCTCCAGGACTTCATTCTGTCTTTTGACTCTTTTAACTCAGTAATCACATAAAACTCAAAACTAAACAAGATCTAATTGTTTTTATTTAAAACAAAAACTTACATTTAGCTCTTGTTTACTCAACAGTATTTCCAAAAATGTTTTCTGATTTGTATCTGGAAAAAAAACTGCATTTATACAACAGAGGAATAAAAACTTTCTGCATGGAGATGAAATCATAGCTGCTCCACCATGCAGCTCTCTGTCAGCGCCATGAAGAACAAAATATATTTAATCTCATTAAAGAGTTGTCTGATATCAAAAAGACAAAGGGAAAAACATTTTCTCTTATTTTCAGTTTTCAGCTGTTTGCATCTGATTGTCATGACAACTTTATAATTAAGAAAAAGTTAATTAGTTTTTCCATCATTTGGAGTAAATCAACCAAAGCATCACAGAAAACTGGAGAGAGGTTTTCAGGAATGTGTTGCTATTGGGAAATTGTAATTATTTGTCAAGTTGACTATTATTAGTCTGCTGTCTGCTTTTTTTTTTTTTTGATGAATCTGGAGATTTTTTTGGGACAAACTGGAGTTGGACCCAACAGTTGGACAAGATCGAACAGTTGGATCTTGTCGTAAATCACTCTTATAACATAAAAAATGAAACCTGTGCTTCAGTCTGATGTTTCTGCTGTCATCAGTCAGATATGGTTATAGGACAGTAACATCTGAACTGTTTGCAACTTACAAAACGTTTTTATTTTCTCACAGCATTCCAGCAGAATAATGTTGGTTCTGTTTCTGTCTTCAGGCACGCTCCCTATCCAAACCTGTACCCAGACCAGTCTCCCAGTGAGGAGTGGACCATGGAGGAGCGATTCAGACCGCTCACCTTCCACGGCCTCATCCTGCGCTCCCAGCTCGTCAACCTGCTCATCCGAGGCGTCTGCTACTCCGAGAACCAGTCGGTCAGTCAGACGTTCATCTGCTTTTGTTCAAAGATCCGTGTTTTATTCCCTATTAATGACAAACGTCTCCGTCTGTGCAGAGCGCCACTCAGCCCAGGCTGTCGTTCACAGAAATGACTGAAGATTATCCGCGGTACCCGGACATCCACGAAGTGGACCTGGCCCTGCTCAATCCCCGGATGATAGTGGTACGATCCGATCCGCTGCTGAATAAGTTTGAATTCAGTTTGATTTAGAGCTGCTGGTAAAACGACGATCCCTGCTTTGCTAGGATGTGACGCCGTACATGAACACTTGCCCCTACACGGTTTCACCAAACACCCGGATCTCCCAGGTGTTCAACCTGTTCAGAACCATGGGCCTTCGACACCTTCCAGTGGTCAACGCTGTTGGAGAAGTAAGTTCTCCTCAAACATTGCTGCTTCCTGTACGTACAGCTGCAGAGACTTTTTAGTTGTGTCTGAACAAAATCTCTATTTCAGATTGTTGGAATAATCACAAGACATAATTTAACCCACGAGTTCCTGGTGGCCAAACTGCGACAGCACTACATCACCATCTGACCCGACGCCGTGGCGCCGCCTGCTCTGCCTGGCCTCGAAGCCTTGGCTTTGGTTCGTCTCTAACTTTATTAAAGCATTCCCAAAACCAACAAGATGCATCTGAGAGCTGCAGAGAAGAAGCTTTCAGACTGCAGGAGGGAGATCTTCCTCTTTAGGTCCACGCAGTAGGAGCCTTACAGACTCCAGTTTAGAGATTTTCTCTTATGTTTCTTTATTTTTGCTTTGAGCACAGAAAACAAACTTTATTTGCTTATCAGAGACCATCTGAGACAGCTGTGGACTGTCTCTATAAATACATGGTGAACCTGTGAGTTTTTAGAAAAGCATAAAATAATTGGTCAAAACATCCACAACATTCCTTAAAGGGGATCCATAACTAGTAGAACATGTTGGCCTAAATATGTTTTAATTTTCCCATCAACCTAAAAGTTGTTGCTTTGTGATGTAAAACTCTAAATTATTTTAGAAAATATATATAATTTTTTTCACTTATGAAGGTTGCCAGTTTTATTCTATTTATTTGTTGTTTTACCTGCACAATAAGTTATTTTGGACTAGAATCTAAAATCAAAACACAAGAAGTCGGTCATGGAGGATGATGATGGCAGCCCACAAGGTTTTGATCTATTCTTTACACAGTTAGTGGGACCTAAAACAAAACAAATTGAACAAAATGAATGGTGGTTTAAAGTGATGATGAAGCATCTTTAAGTCTTTGTAACACCATCCAGACGTATTTGAGAAAAGGTTTTGACCCCAGTGCTAGTCGTCTCCAGTTGGTGTTTCCAAGCAGCATCAACACAAACAGCAGATTTTTCAGCCGACTCTTTCCTCTTCCTCAGTTTGGTCCTCATTTTCACTTCCTGTCATCATTTCTGTCTTAGCTTCTATTTCAATGAGCTCCAGTTCAAGTTAAAAGAGCTGAACACAAAAATCAATGTTCTGACTGGAAGGAGCTAATGCTACATAGCATTCTTCATTTACCCAGGATGCATTGCAGCACAAACAACATGGCAAGTCTTTCATTTAAATTTAGAAGAACTAAACCTGCCGTAGTTTTACTGAGTTGTTTTTACTTCTAAAATAAATGTTACAACTAATCATGGATCCCTGTAAAACCCTGAAGACAACCAATCAGAAAGGAGGCTGAAGTTTATTTTATTGATCATGATGTGAGATGTTTTTAAAATTTGTCAGAGCATAACCGTTTTGTGCAAAAGCAGAAGTGTATTCTCTGTTTTATGGTAGGTAGCAGCCGTGTCCAGTAAGTAGAACCGTCCAGTTCCCTCCTGTTCATCTGCAGCGATGCACCAGCTGATGGTCCAGCAGAACCGTTCCCCCATTCAGGAGGAATGACCAAAGAATAAAAATGTAGAAATGGATCCGCTTTGGATGTAGATGGGCAACATGATATACCATATTTTATTTTCCTCTCTATAAGTCACACTAGTTTTCATAAAGCTTGACTGGTCCTGTATTTTATTATCAGGATTAACTTATAGATGTTATATTTTTTAGACTGATTCGTTAAATATGAGTTCACACTGACGGATACAAACCAATGATCAAACATTACCGTCTGCAGCCGTGAGGAAAGAAGAGAAGAGAGCTGGAGGAACAGTTTGAACACAAAGAATGTGCTGCTGCTGTTCTGAGGATCTCTGCTTCCTCGTCAGGTTCTGCTTCCTCGTCATATTCTGCTTCCTGGTCAGATTTTCCAACCACAGTGCGATTAGATAGCCATGTCTGTCAGTTGGTGCTACCTTTCGAAACTGCTGGAGCATCGCAGTTACTTCTCCAAGGACGGCCTTCTTGATCTTACAGCTTCATACAACGCAGCCCCCCTCTCTATTCCCTGTCTACTACATGCGTCTCCGCCCAGCTGCGCACTTCACTGTCGCGGAACCATTCCAGGTCGTCCAGATTTAGAGCACGGACAGAAACTGCCAAACCAAAGCCGACAGTTTCTGTGAACATCTGAACACAACATGTCACCAGATCAAATCATTAATATGAACGAAGTCCCTCTCATATTTAACAATTTCTAAATAAATGTGACTTATACTCCAGTGTGTCTTATAATACGGAAAATATATGGTTATATACAGACAGCCCAGCCTGGACTGAGTCACTCATACCTGCATTAGTTTAGCAATCTGAATGCTAAACTAAACCAGCACCCACTGATCTGAGGAGACGCCCTCAGATCGGCTACTGGATGTTTCTCTGCTGCTGGAGGATTTAAAATGATTCAACGGTTGAATGAAACAATATTTAAACAATAAGATTTGCTTTGGTACAAATAACCTGGGATTATAGAGATCTGGGTGAGTTTTCTCTGATGTTTTCTTTGACTGCTCAGTTCATCATTATCTGGAATTCATCATGACAACAAGATCTAATTTATTTAGTTTTGAACCACATTAACAAAGAAGATTTGGTGTTTCCATTTCCAATTTCATTATTTAAGATTTCTGATTCATTTCATAACTGCTTAACTTTTTAAAGCAGCTGCTGTGTTCATGTCCCTTTATGATGATAGACAAGTATTAATTTTAGAGCAGTATTTAGGTTTGAGGCTCTTGCTGTGTGCAGTGATGCCAAAGAGACTGAATATTTTTTACTTTATATCATCACTTTCATCATTTATTGCCATAAATAACTAATTATACTGAACACATCTTCGGTCCGTGTTCCTCATCCCGTCTTCTGGTTCCGGAGCCGTTTGAACCCAATGGACCAAATTAAATTGTGATGCCACCAAATATGGATCAGTTAAAATCTTTTGTCTGTAATATTTTCTGTTGAGGTACACAATTAGACTGTATGTGAAATAATTGATAATTATAACCCAGATAAGCTGAATAATGAAGTTTATGTTGGTTTGCTCAGCCTGCAGTTCAAACTGTGACCTGTTGATTTGCATGAAGTCTAATCTGGTTGTCACCTGAATCAGCCAGCATGTTGATGCCACGCCTCTGATAAAAGTTAGAGCTGTTGTTTTATCTGATGGATTTATTTACAAGTTCATTAAAATAACAGGAAGCCATAAAAATAATAATCAAGTCTTTCAAGGCAGAAAGACTTTTGTGACTTTCTGCCATGAAAGTCTTGGTTTATTGGATCAAACTGGCAATAGATCTCTAATTTTCCACGTACTTCCATAAGAAGTGTGACAGATTTTGGAGTAAAGTCTGTTTTTATCGTGGTTTCCTGTCCTGTCAGACCAGTAAGCGCCGCTCCGACCAACTGGTTCATTCCTGTTTGATTTAATATTATTTTGAATTATCGTCGTCACTGTTGCACTTTTCTTCTGTTGTCTTTATGTTTTAATTTACTGTGACTGGATAACATGCACTAAGCAGTCTGGACGGGTCTGTCAGGTTCTGCAGAGTAACTGGACCTCATGAACCGCTGAGTTTTCCAACATGTTGATTGGTTCTGAGCTGCAGGTTCTGTCACTAACCGCTTCAGCTGCCTGCCAGTCGGTGGGCATTGTTTTGCACTAATTTAATGTCTAATTGCTTTTATTCTCAGTCAGTGTTAGAGGAGCGAAGAGAACCACGTGTTTGACTCTCAGGAGGTGAAAACCAAGATTTCATTCTGTTTTAGGGAAGTTGTTAAAGTTCTGGGGCCTCATGCGTAAAGCAACGTGCGCACAAACAAGGTGCAGCACCATATTTTACACACAAGTCGGCATGTATAAAAATTAACTTTGCGTCAAAGTTTCCGTAAATATACTCACACTTTTTCGCTGGCGTGAAAATGTGTGGTAACTTTTTCTGTGAACAATATCAAACTACAAAACGTGAAAACTCACCTGAATACCCAGAAATCTGACGACATTCAGTTATTTAGACCAAGAATCAAATCCGATGATTTTAATATCTTATTGTTTAAACAATGAAACTTAACCGCATTTATCCTCAGACAATAAGCTAACACACACACAAAATAAAGACAATAAAAGTATGTGAAAACCTCGGTAGAATGTGAATAACATTTTCTCAGTTTTTGTCTCATAAAGATGCAACGCATCAGTCGCTGCACCGAAGCATGAAATGCATCTTTGGGGTCATTTCATTCTGACTAAAGTTGGATCAGCAGATTAACTCAAACCTGCTGATTAAAAATAATCAACAGGTTTGATTATTGATCAGGTGTGCAGACAGTCACAGGTTTATCAGTAGCT
>CAEGAG010179249.1:0-18037 GCA_903067065.1 Brachyrhaphis terrabensis
TATATATATATATATATTTGACTTTTAGCTAATTTTTAAAATCTGCTTTAAATTTTGCTTCAAATAGTGAGTTACAATGTATTACAGAGCCCCTTTATTCTTTTGCAATCTCTCGCAATATTGTATTAGTCATTTCATGCAGCATCTTTAATACTGATAGTCTTTCTGCTACAACTCAAGGTTTTTGTAAGGTTTTCCATGTACTTTAATATCTTGTTTTAAGTTTCTTAACTTTTTCTTTAGGATACAAATTGACCACAAACTTATGTGCAAAATACTAAAGTAAAACAGGTCAATCATCTCATTCTATCCCTTCTAAGACATAAACACAAACTCTCTGTCAGAAGAAAAGAAAGAAAAAGACATTCAAATTATTTGGACTATTTTTGACTTATTTTCACCGGGTAATAAAGTCATCTGATAGGCTGAAAAATCCCCTGTTGCTGCTATGCGTGGCTGTGGGTGTGTGGAGCCATGATGTAACGGGGAGAAAGATTTTTTTCCTGCTTCCTTAGCCACGCCTCCGTTGGGTGACGTCACCCATTCCCCACTATAAAAGTTTGAGCACCCTCCATGGCCTTAGAAAAGAAGCATCGTCGACATCTTCTCGGACCTTGGAGGGTTACATTTACCCAAAACCTTTTTTCAAATGGGCCCCGTCGCCTAGCGTTTGCTCCCCCCATCCTCGCCGTCTGAGTTGACTTGGGTGCTACAGAACATCAGCACATCGTCTGGGTTAAGTAAAGGTGAGTTTTTTTTAAGGTCAGAAAATGGTGGAAAGGGTTTCTTTCCCCTCTGCGAGGCGAGCTAACGGCTGGAAGCTAGCGGCTAAAATCGGTTAAAAATTAGAAACGGATAAAACAGTTTTCTCCTTTGTAGTTGCGGTACCCGTTGTTGTTTTTTAATAGTTGGCGCATTTTTAAAATTATTTTTTAACGGTCGCATCAAGCTAGGTTGCGTGGTAACAGACGGACAAAATGGTCACCGCAGTATTTAAGGTTATTGTTGTTCTGACCCAGAATTTTCTCGAAGCAGAATCTTAATTCAGACGACCTCCGTGTGTTTTACAGTCTAAAACCGGTCAGAATCTGCTGTTTTATGGTTTTGGTTCAGCATTGGCGTTGAATGTAAAGATGTCGGTTTGGTGCAGTGAATGTTTTTAATGTAAACACCCCCTTCTTCCTCCTCCTCATCCTCACTGCAGAACAGTGACAGAGACGTCATGATGAAAATAATGAAGTTTATGGTGCAGAACCTAAATCTGCTGTTCCATGTTTGGTTTCAAACGATAAACCCACGTTTTTTAATTTTTGTGTCAAAACAGATTAAATAGAAAAATCCAGATCAGTTCTGACTGGAGCTCAGTGCGTCATGAATGGATAAATGTTCCCATTGTTCCCACCAAACCACAAGAGCTTTTTATTTTAAGTTTTGTCATGTTCTTTAATGCATTTCATTTGGTGTTGTTGGCCATTATTGTAAGCCTTTTAGTTTATCAAAAACTCAACTAATCTGAGGTTGGCAGACTCTCTGTTTTTAGGAATACAAAACACAAGAAAATAATAATGCATTTTATTTGGCTTTCAAAACACCCAAGAACTCTTTGCAACATTTTAAACACAATTAAACAGTAAAAAAAAAAAAAGGCTATAAAAACACAAAACTAACAAAATAACTAAAATGAGAGCAAAAACGTCAAACGTTTGCAGACGAGCAGCGCAGTAGCGTCCTCTCGATGTGGACGACAAATGAAAATAGGAGCACAAGCATGAACAGTGTAAAAATGGCACAATCAATAATTTAGCTTGTTTTTTTTTTTTTTGTAAATTATAGTTACAGCGTTTCTGTTAGGACCTACATGCTTCTGTTTCATGACTCATCTCTAGTAAGGCCTCATTTAGTGGAGATGAGTAACCGAGTCTGTTCCTGCTCCAGGTTTCCATCAGTGACCAACTCCTGAAAAATGGCAGCCATTCCAGCAGGCGGTTCCCTCGTCGCGACCACCGACTACTACCGAAGTGAGTCCGTCCGCCCGCCTCCGCTGGACCTTCTCACTGTATGTTTAATCACTAACTAACATTTACCTCCTCCTGCAGGGCGTATCGGCTCTACGTCCAGCAGCAGCTCATGCGGCAGTTCGGAGTACAGTGGGGAGGTCATCCCTCACCATCCAGGTAAACAGCTTCAATGTGGCTTAAAGCTGCAGGTTAACTTTTATAAAGTATGTTTGTTTTTTACATGTGCGTTAACTCACCATGTTGTGACAGAATAAAACAGATAATCTGTGAAAAGATCCACCTCCTCCCTGAGCTACTATTGCTGTGAGGAGGAGGGGCTTAGTGCTGTCAATCATCCTCATGTTCACTGCTAAACATAATGGCAGAGAAAAAACCCAACTGCTCCCGGTGGCTATGCTAACTAGCCTTAGCATTCTCAACAAGATCTGCTAGTTGCAGCTTAGAGAGCAAGGGGGGAGGAGGGAGATGATTGACAGCACTAAGACCCGCCTCCTGACTCTGATTGGCTGGTTCTAGTTAGCACTGGGAGGAGGAACTCTCATTCTTTTTTTTTTCTTTCCACATTTTGTCTCATACCATTCTGTTACCACATAAACAAATTTTCTAAGACTTGCACATTGCAGCTTTAAGTTAGTTTTAAGCTGGGAATAATAAATGCGCCCATAAAGAGTTTTAACTGCAGGGGAGTTACAGACTGTTGCTCAGAGATTTAAACTTTCACCCAGAAACCAACCTGCCCACACGTCGAGGTTTCTCTGCTAACGTTACGTCAGTTTCTACTGCTGTTGCCACAGAGGATTGAGTCACTTCTGCTAGGTTGTAATGATGCCGCACCCATGCAGCTCACTTCCTGCTGCTCAGAAACATGCAGCGTACGTTTAGATCCAGAGTCTGAGCAGCTGCAGCAGCAGCTTCCTGAGCTGCTCAGTCATCCTGACTCGGCTGTGGAGCTCAGCAGCTGGTTACGCCACGCAGAGCAGGGTTTGGTTTCTCTGGTTCCGCTGCGTTAAGTGCTGCTCTGTCTCTCCAGGACTCCCTAAGCAGGATTCTGGCCATTGGTGGTCCAGCTTCTTCTTTGGGAAGCAGCCGGGGATGACGCCGCTTACCGAGGAGGCGCAGCAGAAGTAAGTCCGAAGCCGCCTCAGCCGTTCCTGTTTTATAGATTTGTTTTTCTAACCGCCGCCTGTGCCAGGACGGGGGTCTCGGGCGCCGTGACGACCGGTCAGATCACCTGCATCGCCAAGGAGATGGTGCTGCAGCGGCAGGCGAGCGAGAGCAGCGAGGCAGGAAGCCCCGTCTCCTCGTGATCCTGCGACTCGTCAGCCTCGCCCTGGGGAGAACCGGACCAACCGACAACGCTAGGCGACGGAGATCGTCCCATTTACAACTTCTTTAGTTTTTTTTGTTTTGTTTTGTCTTTTTTTCTTAATAAATGTTCGTGGTAGTAACGGCTGTGTCCTTTTTTTTATTTTATTTTTTAAAATGTTTTTTAACATATTTTTTAATGACTAAAAAACAAAAAATAAATAAACTGAGCTCGTTACCATATGTAACGTTTTGCTTTGTTACATCGTTGCATTGACACTGTGGTGCATACCTTCATGTTTTTGTTACCCTTGTTGTGTCTTTTGTTATATTGCAAACTGAATAAAGTAGACTGTTGCAGCCAACGCCGCTTTGGTGTCCATGTCTGTCCATAATCTGAGCTGCAGCTGCAGCGGAGAATCATAGTTCAGCTAAAAACATCAGAATTTAAAGCACAGTTTCTGGATCTTCACAAGGCAGAGATGAATGTTCCTAGTTAACAAATGATTCATTTAGTTCAGTAAACTATTCACATTAAAGTTTCTAAGGAAACTCAGCCTTTCACTTCCTGGACAACATGTAGCGACAGTGGAGAGGGAAAACTCCCCTTTGAAGCTGAAAATTACTTTTCAGATTCAAGTAAAAAAAAAAAAAAAACTCATCTGAGAAAACAAGCAGTTAAAATAACAGCAAATGATGCAAATTGGAGAGTAGTAGGAGGGAAACAGTCGGTTTGTCCTGCAGCAGATTATCAATGCAGCTAATGTGGATCCATCTTACACAATAGTTATGTGCAGGTATGCCAATACAAATATTGATCATTTTTACCAATGGCTTAAAGAAAGTAGGATATTTGGAGAAGTAGGTCATCGTTCAGACGGCTTTCCCAGTGATGAACTGTTAGAATAACCTTCAGGAGGAGAGGGAGTGGCGCTGGGTTTGGTCCAGGAACTGGAAACAATGAAAAGCAGCTCTTCCTGCCGGTGCTGAACTCAGTGACTCCACGTTGTGTAACTGACTCAACACTGAACTCCCCACGTTCTCTTGGATTTCTGTGTGCTTATTGAAAAAACTAACTAAAAACTGCAGTTACAGAAGATTTAAAATAAACTAATTTATTTTAAATCTTCTGTAACTCCAGCCTTGGCATTTCTGGTACTGCAGGAAGATGCAGCAAATCTGCTGTTACAGGTGAAAATAAAAACAGCTACAGGAGACACCCACACCCTGAAAAAGTCTTAAAATAATGTAGCTAAAATCAAGGCCTTAAAATGTCTTAAATTCAAAAAAAAAAAAAAACAATTAAAGTTGACCATACATACGTTAATAATCCTAAATTTTAGCGTTGCAAAATTATTTAATCTTGTATAATCTATGTAGGTTTTTTTTTCTTTTTCTCAGGACTTTTCTGTCAGGCAAAAGTTGCAGTTAGACCCGCATTTATCTTTATTGGTTCCTACTGGAGGCGGTTGAGGCTAATGCTAACTAATGCTAGCTAATGCTAACTAATGCTAGCTAATGCTAGCTAGTTGGTTAGGTGTTTTTTCGACCAGCTTGGGTAAATCCTAATTTATCGTAAGTTTGTTTTCTTTCGTACATTTCTGTTGGATTTATATGTTGTACTGCTCCTTTTATTCTTAACTTTGATCCATAATGGTGGTCTAATTAACAGCGGCAGTTAGGAATTAAGCTTGACTTGCTAAACAAGTATTTTAAAGTTTACTTAGTGAAACTCTGCTTCCAACCGTTTTACAACTTCTTTTTTTTTAAAAGTTTGAAGCTAAATCGGATCAATTTTGATGATTATCTTGTCTCGACACGGTCTGGTTCTGGTTCGGTTGTACTTTGGATCACATACCAGAACTCCAACCATCCACCTCCTGATCCCCAGGAGCTGAATTAATTAATCTCTGGATTTCTCAAGCCAAACATTTCATGAGTCATGAGTGAGTTGCACAGTTATGAAATACTTTCTGTCTATCTTGGGAAAATATTCCTGTCCTCATGGATTTTTGTTTGTTTGTTTTCTACATGTTTCCTGCAGCTTTTTCAAAACTTCTTGTATTATTTGTGATTTTCCACCCGCTTGAAGCCCTTATAAATCATATTATTATATTTCCTGGATTAAAAAAAAAAGTACAACAGTCACTTTTTCTACAAGTTGTAAGAAACCATAAAATCATTGAATAAATTCACAATAATCAATGAAAATTCATTTCCATTTTCAGTTGAGTTTGACATAATTACTAACAAATTTTACTATTATAGAAAACTTTATTTATTTCAGGAACTAAGTTCACAAAGAGAAATATTATTACACACAAATTGATGTTTTGAAGCATTTTATTATGTATGCATTTATATACAATTTAAATTTAATAAAAAAAAAAAATTATTAATTAATCCCAAAGGAAAAATTAAATGTTGCTGTGCCGCCAGGGGGTCAGAAGATTTCTGACTAACTAGATAAATTCAATGTTATGTCTTTTAATACGCATTAACATGATCCAACATGTAATACATTGATAAAAGTAAGAATAAAATAATATATTTTAGTCAGAAAATCACTTTCCGAGAACAAAGATCTGTTAGTTGTGTTAAAAGTTTTGCGTTTTATGCAAAGTAAGTTTTTTTTTTTAGGAGTGTCAGGCTGAAAAATGCTGCTCAGATTGATAATTATCCAATTATTTTCTATTCTTACCAGATTTCTGGCATGTTTGGCATCATGCAGCATCTCACATAATTAGAAAAAATTAACTTGTTTTAATTTAGAAAATTATTTAGTTTGTTTCTAGAATGTTTCATCTTTAAGTGTTTGGATGAAAACGCAGCATGTTCTGTAGTGAATCAGCGCTGAATTAATCAACTTCATCTGCATTATGCTGACTGCAGACTCAAACTCTGTGGATCAAAGTGACGCACGGATTTTCCTAAATGAGTGTAAAATGGGCTTATGTAAGCAGAGCTGTCCTCCATTCAGAGGAAAAACCAACAAAGAGCGAAGCGACCGCGCTGCCTGATGAAGCTGAAAGAGGTTTTTCTCTGCAGCGCGTTTGTTCTTCCACGCTGCAGTTTTTCTAGTTGACTGGCTGCTCAGAAAGCCGACTTTAACCTCTGAGCGACTAGGTTCCCCTTCAGTTCAGGTTTTACTGTAACCTACAGTAAAAATACATAATAAAATGTTTTTAAACAGTTTTACATGTTTCTGTTGTGAAGGAAAGAAGAAAAAGCTGTTCCTTTGGGTTCTGAAGGTTTAATCAGTGATTAAATTAACTTTTTAATCCAGTTTCTCCACTGCTGAGCTTTACAACTTATGAAACCAATCAAATTAATCATGATTAATCGATTAATCGCTAACTGGAGTAAACAAACTCCAGGAAGTGTCAGAAATGACAAAACTAGGTTTTAAGAATTTTTGGATTGTCAAAAGTCAAACATTTTATACTTTGGAAACTCAGAAAATTTAGATATTTTTTTTCTCACATAACTCTAAAATTTCCAAGTTTTATTTCTAACAAACTTTTGATTTTTCAAACCTGGTGATTTTCAGTTTTTTCTGGAAAATTTCTAAGATTAATCTAAGAGTCTTTCTATCACTTTTTTTTATTTTAAACCTGAGAAATTTCATTTTTTTTACTCTCAGATTATTCTAAAAACTTCTGTGATTATTTTTTCTTATAAATTTTTGTCGTTTTGTACCTAGAAGATTATTCTCTAAATTTCTGAGTCTCGTTCTTTCATAAGTGTAACGTTTGAAACTCAGAAATTTCCAAGTTTTTTCTAGAAAATGTCTGAGTTTTTGTAGCTAATTTTCAACTTTTGAAATGATGAATTTTTCAAATTTTTCCTAGAACATTTATGAGATAAATCTAAAAATGTCAGAATTATTTTGGGCAGAAATGTAATCCTTTGTTTCTAGTGGTTCTAATAGTCGGTTGTAAGTATTTATCGGATTCGTAAGTGAAAACAGATTGGTGCATCTCTAGACACACTGCACTAAAGGAATGCTACATTAATGCATTTTAGACATAAAACGTTTATTTTCTTATTCAAAAAAATAAGTTGAATTATTTATTTGCATTTCTTACATGTTTTTAATATTATGCAAAATAAACTTAGGTGGTTAAATGAAAAATTTGCAGAATGTGCCAGAGTTATTTGTATTGATTTGTGCTGCTTGCGTTTTAGATATTAATGAACATTTTCCAGAAGTCATCATCAACAGTTCAAAGCAAAAGCAGCAACAATGAAACTTTGTGCTGCACAACTTTGAGGAAAGTGGGGGCCAATTTCACTCTGCCTGTGAATGCTAATGCTAGTTAGCATAGCCACCGAAGGCGGTGGATAAACAGTTTTCTGTAACGGTGAGTTGCTTCTCCGCCATTAGCACATTTAGCAGTGAGTACATGAGGATGATTGACAGCGCTAAGCCCCTCCTCCTGGCTCTGTTTTTGGTGGAGTGCAGCTCATTTCTTCAGGTAATAGCAGCTCAGGGAGGATCTGTTCACAAACGGTTTTAACGAATATAAATAAAAACAATTTTTTATAAACGTTACTGCAGCTTTAAGAGCTTCAACCGATGAAATGACTGAACTGAGATGAAGTTAGCTTATAGCATTATGCTTCATCAATAATGTAAATCAGAGAGTTTTCCAGCTGATGAATGAAGAGAGCAGATTAATCACTGAAAATGGAAACTTATAAAGACATTTATGGAACGGACAGATATATTTAGGGTACAAACATTCATTCCTTCATTTCCTGCATGTTTTACTTTGGTGAATCTCAGTGTTTATGTTACATTAATGCAAAAGTCCAACTGCTGTTTATGTTTTGAAGGTTCTACACGAAGCATCAGATTTGTCTTAAATCAATCAGCGTTAAAAGTCTCAAAGTTTTCCGTGTAAATTCGGTTTTCCTGCGTGTTTGTTGTGAACTCCTGGCTGGTTCCTTTCAGTCTTTCTTTGGCTTCGTCTACTTGACGTGTTGGTCTGCCGGGTTGGCCGGTTTGGTACCGGGAGAGGACGAGGAACCGAGAGCGATCTCCATCAGCAACCCTTTGGTTCCCATGGCAACCGGGAGCCCTGGAAACACAGGGAAATATAATTACCCCATGAAGTGACTAAAATACCCCCAATAGGAGCTGTTGTTACCCAAACTGAGAGTCAGTAAAATTATTCAAACTCAATTTTTTCTCTTTTAACAACCACTTTATTTATTTCTTTTTAATCTCATAAATGGGATCACATTTATTATCTGACAGATTTTATAAAACCCAAATCTACTTTTATTTATTAAACCAGCAAGCAGGATGAGAATAAAATGTCTTTCTTTATATTTTTAATCTGAGCCCAAAATAATTTGCAAACTGATGATACAAACAATAATTTAAGTTTCCCTTTTCCCTATAAAACCTGACTCAGAAATTTGTTTTTTTTCTAGAAAATTCTAAAAATCTAAAAATTTCAGCTTTTTTTCTAGCACGTTTTAAACTTTCCAAACAGAAAATGTAAAAATTTTTTGTAAAACATGTTTAACTTCTCAAACCCAAACATTTTCACATCTTTTTGTTGAAATGTCTGAAATTAATCTAAAAAGTTTTTTACTTCTAAATCTCAAAACATTCTTTGTTTTTTCTAGAATTCTGACTTTTAAACTCAGAAAAGTTCAAGTTCTTTTCAGAAAACTTGAGATTAATTTGAACATTTCTGATATTTTTCCAGCAAATTGCTGACTTTTAAACTCAGAAAAGTTTTTTTGTAGAACATTTTTAGATTAATCTCAATTTTTTTATTTTTTTTTTTCTAATAAACTTCCAATGTTTGAAACTCTGAACTTTTGAAGTTTTTTATGGAGAAAATTTCTGGTTTTATTCTCAAAATTTTAGGGTTTTTTTCTAGCAATTGTTTGAATTTTCAATTTCATAAATGTTCAGTTTTTTTAGTATTTTTTTGTTTTTCAAGCTCAGAAATGTTTGTTTTTCCAGAAGATTTCTGAGGTTAACATCTAAATTTCTGTGTTTTTAATGGAAATGTCCTCCTTTCGTCTGTCTGTAATGGGCCTAGTAAACCGTTGTTCCATTGCGTAATAAAATGCTCGCAGGGATTAAAGTGGGGCTAAAGCAGAAGTGAATGTTTTACCAAGAGGAATTCCCATCCTGATCCGGAGGAGGATCTGTGTCATGACAGAGTCGTTCTGCTGGGACGTCGGGTTCATCCCGTCTGGACTGGAGGGAACACCTGGAAATAAATCCGTCCACATCAGCATTTTGTTACAAACTGGTTTTACAGTCTCTGTGCCTCCGAGCCCTAAAGTTTCCATCAGTCGTCGCTCTCATGCCCTGCGCCTGTGTGATCATGTGCTGCCGGAGTGAACGGGCCGTGAACGGGCCCGGGGCCAGAACTTTATTTAATGTGGGCTCGTGTATCAGGCAGTCCCTGCTTGGCTTGGCTCCCGTGAACCTGTTCATCCCCAGACTGAACACTGAATCTGCCCAGTTCTGCTGGACAAAAGCCTTCGCTCCCTGCATCTGCTTCTGTTTCTACGTAAACAGAGCGAAACATGTCCAAGTTTCCATTTAGGTCCAGGTCTTTGGTGAATATTCCAGAACTTCTTGTTTCTCTGTCTCTGCTGGTTGTGTGCTGGTTTGGAGTAACTGGGCCTGCATGGTTGAAACCAGTTTGGTTTGAAGTTGTTATCTTTACACCTAAAGAGGAACGAAGGAGTCAGCAAACAGCTTCAGTTATTACAGCTGGAGGCCAGAGATCAGCTGAACCTTTAGAGTCTCATAAAGTCAGTTTCAAAGTCCTTCAGTGGTTCTGGGTGCAGCGCCCCCGCAGGCCAGGAGGGGAACAGGTTGGTTTGAGCTGAGAGGAAGAAAACCACAGCAGCTGGAGGTGAAGCAGATGTTACCATTTAATCCCTGATTGATTGGTTACAACAAGCTCTACTGTTGTAACCAATAAGAACATTTAACTGCAGTAGCCACCGTTCAACCCAAAGAGGGCAGCACTGAGATGGTTTTTGCACAAATTGCAGAGAAACATAAAGATAGCAGCGTTAATTACCAGTTTAGATACTTTATCAAAAACAGTAGATTTGGGTTTTGGTTGCTCTTTAATAAGAAAAAGTTTATTTCCTTCTTCAGGCTAATTTCTGTTTTCCTGTTGGAAATCGGATCCTGGCTGATGGAGATCCAGTCACGTCTTCCTTGTGTTTGGATCTGATCAGTTTTTCTGTTCCTGTTTCTAAATGCTCTGCTTTTAGAAATAAAAATGTAAAGTTTTCCACTGATCCGTCCAGCACTTTAAACCCAAATGAGGTCGTTTATTTACTGCCTGCATGTAGTTCATTGATCAGGAGCAAAGGTTCTGATTTTCTTAACTAAAAGTGGATTTTCCAACCTTTCCTCAAGCATGAAGAAAGCCAGCGCTCACATCGTGAATATTTATCTTTTGTCTGAACTTAAAGCTTCTGGAAGCCGTGTTTGTGTCGTACTTCTGTAGAAGTGGTTCCGGGCGAGCAGGCAGGCTGGAGAGTTGACGCTGGTCATGATGCTGCAGACATTCGCAGACTGTTGGACCTGCCGGGTCAGCACCCTGAAGACGGGGAGAGACGGAGAGAATGTTGAAGATCAGCAGGATTTACTGCTAATGTGGCCGGAATGACAGAGATTATGTTCCTCAGTGTTTCCAAGTCATCTACAGATCATCATAGATAAATTAGGAAATACAGCAGTTATATTATTTTATATGTGGTGGCATTCAAAGGGGCGCTGAGTGTCTCGTTCTGGGCGCATCAAGCATTTTGTTCAGCGGCTGAAAGTACGATGGTCATGTAGGCGCCCAGAAAACGCCTAAATGCGCAAAAAATACTGAAATGCCAAATTTTGTTTTCTGCAGAATTTGCACAAAACAGCAAAAGCGCAGAGACGTGCAGAAAGTGACAAAAGACACAGAAAACAACGAAACGCACAGAAAATGTGGAAAAACAAATAGGTGCAGAAAATGCAAAGAAAACAACAAAACAGAGAAAAAATGCTACATTTTCAGAAAACTGTGAAACGCAAAGAAAACAATAAAATACGCAGAAACTCTGAAATGCGCAGAAAACGATAAGATGCAAAGATAATGCAGAAATGTACAAAAAAATGCAGAAACACGCAGACAGGCAAAGAAAACTGTGACGTGCATTAAACGATGAGATGCACAGAAATTAAAACAAATTTATAGAAGTTATTATGGGAAAATGTCACGTTGCACTCAGATTATTTCACTCATCATTACAACGTTTACATCAATATTAGTGAATTATTGCCTAAAACATTCTCCCATTTCTTGCTGCAAAGTTACTTTTAGTTTTGTCTCATTTCATGTT
The DNA here is from genome assembly GCA_903067065.1 of Brachyrhaphis terrabensis. NCBI lineage: Eukaryota > Metazoa > Chordata > Actinopteri > Cyprinodontiformes > Poeciliidae > Brachyrhaphis > Brachyrhaphis terrabensis. The sequence goes on from CAEGAG010179249.1 coordinate 11,700, forward strand.
TACTGAAACATAGAAACTGGACTAAAACTATTTGGTAATATTTGATGTTTTTGCACTGTGGCCATGTGGAACGGAGAACATGTTCAGGGCAGGAAGTGATGATCTGATCTCACCTGAAAGTCCCAACAGATGAAAATCAAACAGAGGCAACGATTCGTTGCAGCTCAAACTGTTTGCTCTCCTGCTGCTATTATTAGCTGCAGCGCCGTTTATTTTGTCACATCGCTGTTTGTTGTTCTGATCTTTGGCCTTTCTGTGGACTGGACCGCATGCAGCGAATGCATGACTGAACAAAAACATCCACTTCCTCTGCGTTCTCCAACGTTTACAGGAATGTCTGTGAGGAACTGCAAATCTGGGGTCAAAGTTCACAAAGCAGGAGGTTTCTGTTTGCTTAGGCTGGTCAGACGGCTTTAGATAAGGAACTTTTTCTGGTAACAGAGACAAAAACGTTTGTTTTGGTGACGAAACTTTGATTATTTTAGTGGAATTTCACCATGTTGGATAATAACAACAAAAAAACACTTTTATTAACCTCCAAAATTTATATTTTTACATTAGAGTCAGAAAACAAGATGTGCAACAAAATAGTTGAAATAAAACTAAAATGATGTAATAAATTAGGAAAATTAAATAGTAATTTCCTACACAAAAAAAATATATATATTAAAGAAATTTAAATGCGGAAATTTGAGCATCTGGTTTTGGTTTTATAAATAAATACTTCATTTTTTAACACATTAGTATCAAATTATCAGTGTCAGAACTTTAACCATTATGTAAAGAACTATTTTGAAGTAAGAATCACATGGACTTGCCAAACTATTCAAGCCAGATCTTTTTTCTCATTAAAACACATTTTTTCTTGAAATTTTACGACTTTTTTCTGGTTATATTGTTTTGCTTCTGCTGATGTGGAGACTTCACATATTAAATTTTACTCAAATTATTATTATTTTATTCTTCTAATGTTAAAAAAAGACTTGTGGGAACTTTGCTAATACATAGTTCCCACAAGTCCAAACCGGAAGTGATCAGCGCCATCTTGGTAGGCAGCGCAAAGCCTCGAGCCCTGGATGAACCATTTCTTCAAGACCAACAACAAGAAAGTATATTGACTCTTCACCAATGTGCAAGAGAAAAATATATCAACTGTTGGGATCATGTTTGCTAAAAAATGAGCTCTTTGCATCAAAATTGCCTTGAATACACGAAGCTGGCCCTGATATGATTGGTTTTGTCTGTAAAGTAACTAAATATAGACACAAAAAGTAAATAAATAATATAAATTCATGATTTTCCTCTTGACCTGTGTCTCTGTTTGTTATGCATCTTAAAATAGGTCTGGATCAGTTCAGAACTCCACAGGTTTCATAACCGCTACTCTGCAGTCGTGCAGATGAACCCAGTCTGTTTAATAAATCTGAGATGATTCTGCTGTAGTTTCATCAAAATGCCTTCGTTCAGTCAAGTCAGAGCCGTGCTTGAGGGAAAATGCCAGCAGGAAGTTGCGCCGCTCCGACACAAAGCCACACATTGATGTCCTGGTGAGACCTACATATATAGGTCAGAGGTCACTGGGGTTAAAATAGAAACTTTTTTCCATTGGCATGAGAGAGCAGAACCATAACAGCTGTTTCATATCAACACTCGGCTGTCACTGTCCTCCTGCTGCACATTGGTGATAAAACTCAACATGTTTTAGTTGAAATGATTAAATGTTTTATTAGCAGCAGCTGAAGTTTCATCCAGATCCCCAAACCACCATAACTGGAGCTAAACATTTAGCTTGCTGGTGAAATACTTAGTATAACTTGGAGCTAAATAATTAGCTTCCAACTAAATATTTAGTAGCTAAATATTTAGTCTGAAGAAATATAGTTAGCTTCCTAGCAAAATATTTAGATTAACTTGGAGCTAAATATTAAGTTTTCCAACTAAATATTTGGGTGGTGGCAAATATTTAGTTTGCCAGAGAACATTTTACCTTAACGTGGAGCTAAATATTTATCTTTAAACTAAATATTTGTGAAATAAAAACTTTAGTATGGAGCTTAATATTTGTTTAGCTAGCCAAATATTCAGATTTAGTTAGTTTGGAGGGAAATATTTAGCTTGCTGACTAAGTATTTAGTTAGGCAGTATGGTTACTATGGACACAGGTTGCTATGGAGACGGATGCAGGCTGAAGGAGAGACGTTGCTGATCGATTAATCATCCTGATCCCTTTTTGCTGATTTTTCTGCTACTTCGGCCATAAGAAATGTTAACGGTGTATTTTAAACTCCTAACCCTCCTAATTATCTGCTTTATCTACACTGTGTGTGTCTGCAGAACCAAAACAAGTCAAATTTTTAATTAATTGTATTTTTAGTAAATAATTACTTGATCCATGTTGTTGTTAAGCGTTTATTGCAGCATGTCTGGTGATTGATGGGAAGAGGTTGGGTAAAAAAACAGCCAGAGAAACAAGTTTGCTGTAATCTGTGTAATGGCACAAATCCCAAGGAGATTTGCTCAGTCAGCAAACAGCAAAGCAATTAAGTCTTATAAAAGAGCCGGGCGAGAAAAACAAGCTGTAAACCCTTTGACCTCCGATCAAATCTCACTGAACATGAAGTCAGGCAGAAAACAGTGCACCATTCACCAACCAAATCTGATTTGGTCTGGAAAAATCTGGAAAAATGACAGGAATTTTCCGGAGCTGCGATGCATTTTTCAGCTGCTGCACATAAAAAGCAAAAACGGTTGATTAAAATACAGAGAACATGATCTGCTTCTCCGTTCTTCTGCCGTATCCGATAGGAAACTAAAGCAACAAATCTGCCCATGAATCCATGAAAAATTAACAAGATCAGGTACAAAATGGTGCAGAAGTATGGAGATAAATAAAGGTCATAAAGTTTGTTCAAAAAATTAATTTGAAAAGTTAAGTTAAAAAACTTATTTTAGTTAATTCAGATTGTAAACATTTTGCTAGTTTTGATTTTTTAAACTTAATTTTTTCCAGTTTCAATTTTTTGTTGTTTCAAAACTTTTTTCAGTTTAATTTTTTTCTTATTTCAAACATTTTTTTCCCAGTTTCAGAATAATTTTTCAGTTTCAAATCTGTTTTTATTTCCACTTTAAATTTTTGTTTCTTTTGCAGAAACTTCATGGCCCCAATTTAGCTCCATACAAAGCATTGATTCTCTTTCAAAATGCTGTAAATGTTTTTTATTTATATGACCTCTGAAATCACCCAGTGGGGTTTTATAATGTCATAAGTTCATCTTATGAAGCTGATAAGGTTTTTAAAACATAACGCAGGTTAAAGGTCGGTGGAAAAAGGTGACTGTTTCAGTCGGAGGTGTTATAACAGCAGAACCTGAGGTTTAGCTGCTTGTTTCTGTTATTTTGAATATTTCATCACACTGACTCTTCACTGTGTTGCGTTGCTTCTAGTTTAACGCAGCGATCAACACTTTGGCTGCCGAGACATTTGCAACAGGAGACTCTCCCGCTTCAGGCGGCTGCAAACCAAGAACTAGGTGAGTAAAAAATAAATTCTAGGTCAGATATGTTTCTGCCTCTAGATGCAATTTGCTTTTATCAATATAATACTTCTATATTTTTATTTTCTTTAAAGCAAAAAGCACAGGAACATTATGTTAACTCCTGTAGTTAAATTTCTGCAAACACAACAGAATCACTGGCATGGAAAGAAACAATTCCCACCTGTTTCAGGCAGTTTTCTGGGATCCTGCAGGACAGGAAGAAATGACTCCAGAGGAAACAAAAACAAGAGTTAAAATCTGAAATCTAAGCTCAGCAGGTCAGTGAGGATCAGCAGGAAGATGCAGGATCTTGAGGAAAGCTGGTTATTTTCTGTCTGAGTGTTTTATTTTCCTCCCTGGAGCAGTGAGGTGTGTCTCCTCCCCTCCTCACAACACAGACTCAGACATGATCAGGAGGCCGGACGCTTTTCACGCGGCTCTTTCTCGTCTTCTTGAACCTCAGAGTTTCACTCACAGCAGTGCTGCTCAGGCCTGGATGAGCACCAAGAGCCAAAACACTCAAATCATCCCTCTGGACCAAAACAACAGCATGAAAACGTGTCATTACGTACAGCAGCTCTGATTTTAAAGATTATTGCAGCAATAAATATGGCTGCCGTTTGTAAAGTCAAAAACTAACAGAGAAATTATTGAGAAAAAAAGCCATATTTTCACCTTCCCAGTTTCAAACTAAATATTTAGTTTCAAACTAAATATTTAGCTTCAAACTAAATATTTAGCTTGTTAACTATTTAGCTTCAAACCAGTTATTTAGTTTGAAGCTAAATATTTAGTTTCCTAACTAAACATTTAGCCTGGAACTAAATATTTAACTTGAAACAAAATATTTAGCTAATTAGCAGGATGAATGGATGGCTAGATGGAATTTGAAGCTACATATTTAGCTTGCTAACTAAACATTTAGTTTGCAAACTAAATATTTAGCTTGTTAATTAAATAATTCTTTAGAAACAGTGACATTTATGTATAAATATTAAAAAAGAGTTAAAAATATAACTGTCAGGGATGACAGTTATATTGTTTAAGTGAACCCAATTATTGCTGTTAGTTTTTGAGTGTATAACTTCACATACGGGACTCCATTAATGTAAAACACTTATGTCATAGGTTTACACACAGAGTTTACGCACATTTCAGCAGCAAAGCATTTCAAAGTGCTTTACATCATAACAAACACAAAAACACAAAGTCATGCAACAATCAAAACATTGTGTAGGAGCCATTTCTCCATTTTTGGTTAAATCTTAGAATTTAGATTTAGTTCATTTTTATTTGCTTATTTTCTAGTTGATAATTAGAATTTTGCTTAATTTGTTATTTTTAAATAGATTTTTTGGTTAGTAATTCACTTAATTAGTTAATTGATTTCAGTTTGGGACGTGGGTGTGTTTCACGGTATAAATATGTAGGGTTTGGTTAAGTCTTGAGTCACGTGGGTGGTCATATGGTTTTTTACCAGTTACCAGTCAGTCATCAGTCTATCAGTTAACCAATGAGAGAACAGGTGCAGGAGTCAGAGCAGGAGAACTAGCAGGATCCTGTGAAGCCTGTAACTTTCTTTTATCCCAAAATGGAATAAAGCAAACGAAAGAGCTGCATTTTGACTGTTTTTGATCCCTTTTTTGGACTGCGTAAGCCAGAACCCACAGTGCACTATAGTGACTATTTGAGTTTATTTCACTTTGCTTTGATCACCGTTGAGTCTTGAGTTTTTTGATTTTTGGAATTTGAGTTGAGGACAAATAGTCACTGCACATTACTTTAAGTCAAGTTCCAGCATTAAATTTGTAATTGATTACCTTTCAAATAAAACTCTAAACAGGTTTTTAGTTTAGATTTAAAGGAAGTCAGTGTTTCACTGTTTGACAGTTTTCTGGAAGTTTGTTCTAAATTTGTGGTGCATAGATGCTGAAAGCTGCTTCTCCTCGTTTGGTTCTGGTTCTGGGGATGCTGAGCAGAACCAGAACCAGAACCTGAGAGGTCTGGAAGGTTGATACAACAACAGCAGATCTTTAATGTATTGTGGTGCTGAGCCGTTCAATGATTTACAAACTAACAACAATATTTTAAAGTCTATTCTTTGGGCTACAGGGAGCCAGTGGAGAGACTTTAAGACTAGTGTGATGTGCTCTATCTTCCTGGTTTTAGTGAAACTATCTAACAACAAGGCGCCATTAATATATTAGAAATGAACTATTCCTGGTTTTCTGTTGCGTTATATTACAAACAAAGATGAATTATCATCTTAGCAACAAAAACTCAGAGAGAGTTTAACCTGAGCACAGCAGCTCCAGAATAACTGCAGTGTAGTACTCAGGTTAACATGCTCTGCATGGTCTGGCCTGCTCTCATTAATGCGTTTAGTCTGTACAAAGGTCACGCTGCATAAAGGTGACGGGAACTTTACCGAATAAGGCCAGTAGGAGGCGACATTCTGCTTAAATGATCCTTCCTGAAATGTCTGAGGGTTTAAACTGCAAAAGGTTTTCATGTTGTTAAACTCCAGCTGATGAATGGAGGCAAATAAACCTGGATGATTAGAAATTACAACCTGTTTATGGACACAAACATTATTAACGGTCAGTGATACTTTCCATTAAAGTTTAAATCAGCAAGAAAGCAAAAAAATGTGGAGAAATAGTAATTTTTTAATGTGGAGTTATTTCAGGAAATTATAAACAGAAAATATTTCACCTGCAGAAACGGATGGATGGATGGATGGATGGATGGATGGATGGATGGATGGATGGATGGATGGATGGATGGATGGATGGATGGATG
>CAEGAG010179262.1:0-47023 GCA_903067065.1 Brachyrhaphis terrabensis
GTTTGCTGCATTTCATTCAGGGGTGTTTTCTTTTTTGTTTGCTGCATTTCATTCGGGGGTGTTTGCGTCTCTTTTTTTGTTTGCTGCATTTCATTCGGGGGTGTTTTCTTTTTTGTTTGCATGTTTTCTCTTTTGCTGCGCATTTGCACCTGTCGGCCACCGTAGTTTCCAGTCTAAAATGGATACCCAATCCCTTTCAGTAGAATAATGCACATAGTCACAAAGCTCAGACTGAACATTGAGAGTCACATAAAGACAGTTACAAAGTCGGCGTTCTGTCAATGGAAGAACATTTCCGGGTTTAATTACTAACTCTGGTGCTGCTACCCCTACAGAGATTGTACTCTTCACAACAGACTTGTAGAACATCTCATGTTCGTCTAATTTGTCGTTTGTGATCAGTGGAAGTGATTGTTTGAGTTCCCTCTCCTCTCTGCCTCCTTTTCAGCTTATCTGGCATGTTGGGCTGTAGTTGAGGTATAATGTGAGCTTTTGAAATGTTAATCAGCTACTCCCCAACGTAGAAAAATACACATTGTTGGTATGGGTACGCATCATAACAACTGTCCAAATATAAAAAGGGGGAAATTATCTCAAATTGTGACTCCAAGAGGTTTTTAGACAAATCAAATGGTAAAAACCTGTCCGACAACATGCAGAGCATCACAGCTCTACCAAGCGACATAAATATTAAAAGCTTGTAATGCACAACTCAGCCTTATGAGGATTTAAGATCAACACAGATTTTAGTTTTTGCATGTAAATTCTACTTTTTTTCTGCGCAAAAAGAGCTGCCCATTGACTACTCCAAACGTTTCTGCATCTCAATACTCCTGATCAGAACTTTTCAAGTGCAGATTTCCATTTTTACGCGAATGCTGCTGATAAAATTTTTGCTCCCTAGTGTTCACAAAATCAGACTCTTTTTGTCAGCTGCAACAAGACTTCAATACTCAAAGCTCCTTCAATGACCAATTGCTTGTTTTTAATGGTGACCAAACAAATGGTACCTAATGAAGAACAGAACTTTCCAAAGCCATCTAGCACATCTTATCAAGTTGCTGAGGCAGATCCAATGCAGATTTAAGAGGATTGTTCTCTGTGTGTTGTACATTATGGTTATGTTTGAACCCAGCATATATCCCTGAAATGCAAACATCCATTGGACTCTACAAGGACGTACTTAGGTAATTTAAAACCTCCTATATGCCAGTGTTTGCTACATGTTGAAGGATGGGTGTCATTTTGGGCTGCATGTCGACTCAGTAGCTATGCTTACAGCTAATTCTGCTCTGTCCTTCTTATTGTCAGTTTGACAGAAAACTCAGTTATGCTGCTTCCTCTGTTCTTAGTGAGTTGACAAATGACATAGATTATAAAATATTGAGACTACCAATAGTCTTGTTATCCTAGCACCTGCATCCTTCTTTGTTCACTAGCCACATTTAATAACATAACATCTTAGCTCTTGTCTTCACACGTAGAATTCACATATGGTAAGTTTTTGTACTTCCATTTGGGTTTCTGCTAAAAACAACCTAAGCGCTCAAACAAACCACCCAGACATTCTTTTGGCAGTAAGTTAATGTTTTTTAGTGTCTGGAAAATTATCTGTTTCAAAAACCTTCTGAATGTCACATCACAAATGGCCTAGAAACCTAGTTACCTAGCAGCTTTAACTATGGTCCAGAACATTTGGTCAGCTGGTTTTACCGCTGTACAATGGCTGCTGGGAAAGAGAAGTATTTGGTGTTGACTTACCATCTGGAAACCTCTTGCTACATTTTTGTTGGTTGTGCAGGAGTCTCCACTTCTGCTTTTCAAAGATGTATGGCTGTATACGTTCACGTCTGTTTGCAGCCATTTTCAAGATAAGTGTAAATGTTGAGTTGGAGGTTGTGGCCAGCAGCAGCTTATTTTGATTTAAAGTGACAAGACACCCTTAAATAGCTCATTCTGAAAGGAGTTCAAAATAGACAGGATTGATCAGACTAAAATGTCATTATCTAAGAATGATTTTGTGCAAAAAATTTAATAAATATTTTTTGTTTGGCTCACAGACTTTCTTAACCTGTTCAATGAAGCATAACAGATCATCTTTAAATCTGAAAATGCAACTTGACATTTTGAACGAAAGCATTCCTCCAGACATAAAGTAAAGTAAAACCAACTTTACAATAATAGAAAAATAAAACAAGAGCAACAGTGTGGATGATAAACATACATGATCTCTCATGTTTAATCACAGTCCTGCAATTTGAGATCACACACATCACAATGATCACAGTCATGTCAAGGCTGAAACCAACTCTTGCATAACATTTGTCTGTTTTTGTTGTGTGACAGCTGTAAACAAAAACAGAGAAATGGCATAAGAAGCCCACAGGTACAGCGGATTCATCTTTATGTCACTTCACGTTTAAAAGGCAGAAAAGACCAAACGAGGCCAGAAAGAATTATAAAAATAGTGGAAATGGGCTGTGTTGTTTGAAGAAATGTAAAAAGCACTAAAAGTCGCATCCTTCATCCTTGATAGTACATTCCTGGATGGTGCACTCACCTTTATGTCACTTCCTATTTGGATCAGCAAGGTTCCGACACCGTAACAGGTCAGTAGCCATGAACAAATGGACATCTCCTGATTCGTCTAGCTGCAGATAGGTGGACATACACAAGCCATCTGGCAAGTGTGGGTTGAGTTGCATTTGCAGAAAGAGGAATAAATGTTCTAGAAACATGGACAGACAGTAAAGGAGTGGGTTGTGTTTGTGTCTGTTTTCTAAACATGATTTGCACATAATGGAGACCAATGAGCATTCAGGAAATCCGTAGCTTTACCCCAGCTGACCTCATTTTGTAGTTTTTTCTCATTTTGCTCCTGCTTAGCTTTGCATGTTTCCTATTTATTGTCTTACGTCTAAGATATATCCTAAAATATACAATACAGTTTAAACCAAGACGTCTGAATACATTGTATAAAAAGACAAGTTTCCCGTTTCCTGTCCCCTAGAAAACTTTCTAGTGGTCAGATCAGGCCAGTAAAGTTTAGTTTACATTCATGTCATAACAGAAGATGACTCTTTATGACTTTGTATGAATTGAACATGAGTCTCTGGTAGGCCCAGTGGGTTGGCCAGCATTTTTCCAGGGGAACCATGGAGCTCTTCTCCCCCTTTGGGAGCACCACTGCCTGTTAGGTTAATTAGGATTACTAAAATTGAGCTTACAATAACTTTAGATTCTTGTATGACTTTTCTTCAGGTTAACTTAGAAAGTGAGCTATTATTGTTACAGGTTAATTTTCTAAACTACAGAAAAGTTATTTTTAGGGAAGCTCAAATGTGAAAAATTGGACTGATGTTGATATGCAATAGTAACACTGCTGTTATGTTAGATTTCCCAATGTTTTATTTTATCTTTTTTTTTTACGATTACTCAATTAATCATAAGAATAATTGATAGATTACTCGATTACTAAAATATTCTTTTACAACAGCCCTAGTGACTGTACAAATGTAGAACAAACTTAGAAAATACCATCAACAACCCAGAACAAGAATCAAACATGGAAAACCAACATCTAGTTATATCAGAACAAGAATCCAGAGAAACCCCTACTAGTTTATAAACTGAGACTACTTATTCTTATTAAACATGGGAAACCAATATTTAGCTTTATGCTTTTATGTCTTTAAAGTATTACATTTAAGTTCTTCAGTAGCATTGGTTCAATGTTTACTAGAAACTTAATGTTCTTCTTTTATAAATTATGCACATGGCCCTGTCTTTCTGTCTTTAATTCTGTCTCTCTACTAGACAAAACTATTGTTTGTAACTAATCTTATGTACTCTCTTTTGTCCTTTGACTTAAAAATTTGCTCAAAGTTTATTTGCTTAGCTGCGTTTCTCTCCTGGATGAAGCCACTAAAGGACATAAACCTGCCTTTACTCTTTACTAACATAAAATTTACTGGCTTATGTGTTTTATAGTCCTATTGAGTCTGGTTCTGCTGAAGGCTTCTTCCTGTTAAAGGTGAGTTTTTCCTTTCCACCGTCGCTACATGCATGCTCGGTTTGATGGATTGCTGTAAAGTCAATGACACAACACAAGCTAACAGTGGAAAAGGAAAACTCCCATTTAACTGGAAAAAGAAATGCCAAACAAAATCTGTTTCAGTTCTACCTCAGTTCAGGCAAATATGTTGTTGATTAACCTGCCAAAACCAATAAAACTATTACTTCACCATCTAGGTTTTCCTAAATTGTTTCAAGGAATGTTCATCTTAGTACATCTAAATGTCTGATATTAATTTTAAAAATTCTGGCATTCTGGTATTTATCAACTAGAAATACATGTGTTTATTCTAAAGCAAGAAAATTATAGCTTCAGTTACAGGTTTCAACTGTATCTGCAGCTGCATTTGATACCTAAAGCAGCTGTGGAGAAGTTTCCAAAAAGTTTCCAAATGTCCTGTGTGTGCGATCACTTAGAGAGAGCTGAACTGTTGAGATTTTTCTGGTTGTTTTTTTGGCTTTGCATTGTTTTCTCCACAAGCAAACAGAGATCCTCATCGACACTGTGTGGAGGTTTTTTAGAGGGCAATGACACCAAAAGAAATAAAAAATAACTTCAGGGTTTGTTTAGGAATGGTCAGTGGGTCAGTGGTTATGTAGCAGGCCTGGGGCTAATCTCCGTTTCGTTGCTGTGTCACACTGAAACCCTGGGATGTCTCATCAGATTTCTGTCTTTGCTGCTCACTAAAACATCACACTTTGTTTTTCACAAATTGTGGGCAAACATAAACGGCTGTAGTCACCTAACTAGTTCTTTTTATTCAGTGTTATTATGTGCAGTGGATTATGTTGTTTTGATGTCTATTTCATCAAAATCTACTGTGCACCAATGATTTTTTTTTTCTTTTTCTGTTTTCACTGGACCCGTACAGAATAAAAGACTGAAATTAAATAATTTAATTCTCTCCAGGTCGCCAGTTCATCACAGGGTAACAGAGACACACGCATGCAAATACACACACTTTAAAATTTAGAGACACCAATTAAGCTAACAGTCATGTTTTTGTATTCTTGAAGGAAGCCGGAGAACCCAGAGAGAACACAGACAAGAACACGGAAAACATACAAACTTCATGCAGACAGATTCAAGATCAGGATTCAAGGTTCCAAGGTTTTACATTTTAATACTCGTGCAGAAGATCTGGTGTCAGATCTGGACCTCATTGGCAGTAATGATGTTCCTACAGTCTGTTGTGGTGAAGAAAGAGAATGAGAGGGTGATGTGACATGAATAACCCAAACAATGAAATCCCAGATGCAGTTGATTGAATGGAGGTGAGTGAAAGTAAGTTCAGCCTTGGAGATAAAGTGCTTAGTAGAGCCGCTGCTTCTCTGCATAAAGAGAAGTCAGCTAAAGAAGCTCAGACATGCATCCATACAAAATTCATGCCAGGAAGAGACAAGTGTTTGCTGGAGTCTATTTACATGCAAAAATTTTGACCATCAAAAGCTAAAGTAAAAAAAAAGACAGCTTGTTGTTTTTCTTTCATCAACAGGCATAAATGTCTCTTCCTCATCACAAGTTTCACGTCAAAACTGAGAGTGTACCTTTGAAGAGGTTTGTTTAACCTAAGTCTAGTGTTGGGACAAAGAGCAACTGGTATTTTCAGCAAAACTCTTGTCATGTAGGAGGACAGGTTCAGACCGACAGTCAGTAATCAGTTGCGAAGGCAAGAAAGCTTCAGTCAGACAAAATTGAATGCAGATTTTAGACTTGTGCATGCATGTAAGTCAGGAAAACTTGAGGCACAGCATGCCATTGGATTATGGACGCACTCATCTCCATGTGGATCCATTTCCATGTCGATGCTGAGGGGGTGTAACCGAGGCCTCCTGTCTGAAGGCTAATCCCTCACAAGGACAAATTTAGCTAGCGCGGCTCTTCCTGCTTTCATCTGAGTCCAGTGCTGATGTCACAGAGCACGCCATCCTCTCTGGCAGAGTTATGTTAAGAGCAAACACTTTCACACCTTCGCCACATCAGCACTGAGCTCAAGCTGCTCCTACAGAAGACAGACGCATGAATAAATAATCGAGAGCTCAGGAGGTTTTCTCCTCTCGGTGTGCACTTGATGCAGGTCAGCATCCTGACTCAGACGCTGTCAGATGTCAGTGGGATGTGTGGGAGATAAACAGATCAGAAGCACCTTCAAAAGCTGCGACCTGTCGTCTCCGGGCTCAAGCCTCCTAAACCAGCACCGGAGCCTTGAGGGTCGTCTGGGGACACCCCGCACACCACGCTCAATTACCCTTTAAGCTGTTCCCAAGCACAATTACATTCCCTCCTGAGCTGAGCAACATATGGGATTACAATAACGTATGGGATAGTCATTGATGACTTGTGTGAGTATGTTTATATGGATGGGAGTGAGGGGTGCTACCCTTTATCTGGTGAGCCTGTTTGAAGGATCCCACTGTGATCAAAGACTCTTTGAAACCTAAGTTGGATCTGTAATGTAATAAGGTAAATAATAAGAAAAAAAAAACTGTGTTGCTTCTTTTTCACAATCCAAACCCCCAAAATAAAGACTTCAGCAGTCAACCAGCTATATTGTAAATCCCTTTTTCCGTCTCTATGGTGTCATGTAGTTGATCAACAATTTACTTAATCTCGCTTCTGCCTGAACCCAGTGGATTTCTAACCATTAGTGCCAACACCTCCACGTTCTCATTATCCACTCGTTAGCCTATTGATCAGCCCGCTCAGTTTTCTATTTAATGGACTGAATATGTGTTTTCCTCTGAAATCTGAACAGGTAAAGTAATCTGTGCTATATGCTCAGCTGCTTATATACTGTAAACAGTCCAAGCGTTTAAAAAACAAAAATAAACAAAACCAAAAAAACAGCCAATTTTGGCAGTAAGTTAATGTTTTTTGGTGTCTTGAAATTGTGCTATATTTTCGGTGGGTGTTTGGTATCATACTTTTTTGATATGTGATCGGAAACCTACGTTTTGAATTTTCCAGCGTGGCAAATTTCATGTGTGCTTAAATTTATCCAGGTGCTTCTTTCCTGGTCAGCACTTTGCTAGTGTTTGGTTATATAAAACCTGCATCATGCTACACACACTGGAGAGTTTTCTCCCTTAAAAGTGGAACAATAAACATAACAAATCTGACATGAAGGATTATATTTTAGACTGCAAAGTCAGATTAGGTTTCCTCTTGTTTGGGCTCAATAAAAGATAAGATTTAATCCAGATTTAGATTGACTGTTTTTTCTTTTTATTTTATAAAAAAAAAAGTTCAGTTTTTCTCTTTGTTTTAATATCGCAAGCTTCTTAACACAAACATGTGCTTTCTTGCTAAAGCCACTGAATAAATGCATTTTATTTAATTTATTTAAATCGTAGGACAAAACCTTTTAATAATGATGCTTCTAATGACGGCCACAACTATCATTAGAAGCCAATTTTAGATTTTCTTCTCCTAATTAAAGTAATTTGCAAATATCTCTGAATGTTAGATGTTTTTAAATCAGGGGACTCTAAAAGGAGAATGTGGACTCTGCACATGTATTCCCTTTGAAAGCTTCACGCACAGCTTGTAGCCATCAGTTGTTAGAAATGGTGAAGTGATTAATTTCTATGTTCGGTTCGGGGCTGATTGGACAAATCTTTTGGGAGCGCTGGATTGATGGGATGGCTCCTGTTTCTTCATTCAGCAGCCATGCTGGAGGAAGTAGGCAGAGTTGTACGGCTTTCTCTCGTCCTCCTCCTCCCTCCCCAGAGATTGGCTGCAAATTAATACAAATCAGAAGCCCTCCTCTGCACTCGAGCCTCGTCACTCACCTTCCCCCCAGGTAGGATGAAGGAGAGAGGACGCTGGAGCAGGTGCAGCCAAGTGCAGAGCAATCGGAAGAGAAATGATTGGAATATCAGCGAGTGAGTGCTTTTGTGCTTCAAAAACAATAGGTGTGTGTGCGATACAGAGATCAGAGAAAGATATACATGAAAAAAACACATTGTTCAGTTCTGATACATATGTTGATATTGTGTCAGCAGAAACAAATACTTGAAGTTTAAAATCACCAGCTGCCATTTAAATCAAAATTTATTCACACATTTTCACAACACTGTTGATTGAACAGCAACCAAATATTGTATCCATATCTATATCTAAAAATGAATGTTGAACAGGAACTGTCGAGTTTGTTCTCATCTGAATCATGGATTGAAGCTTACTCACTGTTTGTATGGCGGCTGTTATCTCAGCCGACACAAAGGGGACAGCAGCGACTAAACAGCGATGGTGACAGAGTGACCCCTTCTGGTCTGATGCCCAACGCAGTCTGATGAACTCAACACTCTCAGGCTCTGCATATAGAAAAGATAACCTTCCACAGCACTTTGCAAAGGTACTCACACGTTTTTCCACTTCACTTAAAACACTTTAATTTTTTTTAATGGGATTGCGAAGCAGAAGGTGAAGCATTCACTGGGTTCAAAGGTTTACATAAAAAAAAAATCTGTTCAAAAATACTTTATTTATCCCGAAGGCAAATTATTAAATGTTGTCATTACTCCGAGTCATTGGATGATTGTGATGCTGTGGGCAGGGAGAATCTCTGACAGCAGTCAGTTTTGCAACAAATCTGAAGACACCTCTGACTGAAGAATGTTGATGTATGTCTCATTACTGCCATGACACGCTACCGACTCAATATCCGGGTACCAGAGATGATTATTTCACAATAAGGTGTTTTTATTTATATAGCACATTTTCAGAAATAAGGCAGTTCAAATGCTTTACATGAATTAAAAAGAAATAAACAAAACAACAAAGCAAACAGGTAAAAAGATAAAAGTACATATTGGTTCCCCATGTTTAATAAGAATAAGTAGTGCATAATTTATAAACTAGTAGGGGTTTCTCTGGATTCTTGATCTGATGAAACTAAACGTTTCATTTGTCCTGGGATGAGTTCCAGATTTGTACAATATAAAGCTAAATGTTGGTTCTCCATGTTTGATTCTTGTTCTGGGTTGTTAAGTAGATGGTACTTTCTAAGTTTGTTCTAGATTTGTAATCTAACATCTCTCGGTCTTGCTCCGATATTAAAAGTGTAAAGCATGTCCTGAATGGCACCATGAGTTACTGGTACGCACTGCTAATCCACGTCATTTGCTTTTTGTTGCTCCTTTTGAATGATCCTGAATTGGCTCCTTTATAAACGCCAACCAATAACGTGCAAGTTGCATTTTCTTTCAAATGTTTAAGATATCCTCTAGAAATAAACTTGGCGAATAGGCAAATTTCCCAGAAATAATTTTAGATTATGTTCCACAGAAAAATCTTTGGATAAAGCCACTAGTGTGTCTCCACTCTGCTTATTTAATTTATACCAAATTATTAAATGTGGGTTGCTCAATGCTTACAAGCTGCATTACTGATATTTTACTAACATCGAGTTAAAATCACTCGATTTGAATCAAAAACTGGGATTCAAATCTGAGACTTGAACTTAAGTCATGATTCTGTTCAATTCACCTTAATAATATTACATTAGATTCTGTGTTCAGTTTGGGGCTGATTGAACAAACCTTTTATCTATGTCGATGATGTAAAACTTATATAATATTACAGAATTTTATTCCTCTGTAAACTGGAGTCCATAACCATAACCCAATGACCACTGGAAATCCAATGAGATCAGTTTGGATTACATTCTCTGTATTGTGGTGTGTAACATTAACTTTGCTATGGGGATGTAACATTTCTAAACTGATTTGAGTCTTGATTCTTTACATTTGACCCTATTCTCAGTCTCCCTTGGTGCTGATTGGACGCATATAAAAAAAGATCAACAGTCAGTTGGCAGAGCTGTGTTGGTAAATCTACCACACAGTAATGCTGCGTTTATTCTCTAAGTGATTCCCCTCTTTAACGAGGTCTGAGTTACACTCAGCATTCAAAACAAATGTGATATGTTACGTTCTGCTAACTGTTTGGCAATAATCCTCAGGGGACACTTACAACTGACAAATCCATTTAATTTCCTTCCCCTCATCCAGCGTGTCGTCATGCAGAGAGTGCCTCAGATAAACCGTAGGCTTTAGCACAGCTCAGTCAGACCAACCTTTCAGACCTTTCTTTTCATGCTGCCGACACATAGAGATTAGCAGCCTATTGTCAGGTTGTCAGAGCTGATCTGATTCCAGTGATGCTCTCTCTGATGATGCCAACTGTCACTGGTTCACAGAGCTGCAGCTGTCAGAGCTGTAATGAATGTACTAAAAAGCAGAATATATATTAGCAGAAGGTTAGACTGAGCTTCTAGCAGTAATATGAACGCAGAAATGAGGGCGTTACATTTCCATGTAATTGGTCTGCATGTGCCCTCCAGGCATATGAAGGGCAGGCAGCATGCAGTCACCCACCTCTGGCATTTTGTCCTAATTTGTTGCCTGAATGTCATGAGGTCGGGTTAAAGGGGAAAAGACACATCAGCTTGTTGAAAGCAATGTTCATAGAAAGCAATAAACAACAATTGCACACTCACAGCACATAGCACATATTTGCACACATGACCTGCAATTATATGAGCAAATTTGATTTCATTTTAACAGCCACTGACTAATGCTACACTTGTGGCTAGGCTGTGACTAGAGATGGCAGTAGGCATTGCCTTGCCAAGCAATTGACATGATGCCACCTGTCAATCATTCCAGATTGTTTGTCAGCAATTAGCCAAGCAACGGTTACACGCACCTTATCTGGAGAAACTGAACCTCTGACAACCATTGCCAGGGTTCATTGTTGCAAAAGTGCTGCAATTACGGAGATTAAAAAAATAAAAATGAAACAATGGTGGTGAATTAATGGGGAACGTGCAACTCCGGCAGCCATTACCTGGAGCGTTTAGAGGACGGAGTACAATTAAATCTATTTCCAAAACCAAACTAGAGTCTGGAAAAATGCAAGAGATGGATCAAGGCCTGCAGCCGACCTCATGTGCATTTGAATGAAACTGTGATTGACGGCAACTACCACATGTTTGTCTGGTTAACATCCCATTTTTTGTTATAATGACACTATGATTGATAGTCAAAGCATAGATCAATAAGTGAAGTTTTACGTGTGTAAATTCCACACGTAGAAACCCTGACAAACCCTCTGGAATGATTGACAGGTGGCATCATTCTATGGCAAAATGAAAGCACAAGCTGCAGTAGCTGCTGTATTTACTTGTAAGCACCTTTTAATGCTACCATATATCTTTAAGCATTTTCTTGAAGATTTTCCACAAACTCGTATCATTTAACTACATTACTCACCCACTCTACGTGCAAAATGCGTCCGACACAACTTTCACACTCACATCCAATAAGACTTTGTGCCTTAAATCAATCTTCCTCTGGCTATGACAAACTTGGGCTTTAACGCTCATTCTAATGTTCTTTCCTGCAAATGACCTTACAGATTTGATGTAGGAGAATTTTCTTGTTGGTTGTCTTTGCTCTTAAGAATAAAACATCTCACAAAATGTCTCAGGTCAGGTAGCACATTAAGTTTCACTGTTTGCTGGAGGTTTGCTCTACTGACGCATGGTGGCGAAAATGGCGTCATGGCATTCCCGTGAAACATACTTGACTACGTATTGTACACGCTCCGTATTTTGATTTAAAATATATCCCAGATGGCGTCGCGGCCGAAGCTTCTCAAAGTGCAGTTTCATTTCACAAAAAAAAAAGTGATACTAGGGACAGTTGCAACATGTACAGAGCTTTAATTATAATATAAGGATGAAAAACCTCCAACATGGTGAAACATTTGACCACACAGAATGCAACTGACTGGCACTAATGTGAAACGTTTGATACGTTGCTTAGCTGTGACTCTCGAAGGGCAGAGCTTCGACCAAAGCGTCTTCTGCCATGAATGTCCCAGGTAATGTTAAACTCCTCCACATCCTGGGTTTTGTACTAATGTTAATGCCATACAGTATGAATAATATCCATTTCATATTAAGATTTATTCAGTGATATTCAGTAAATTAGAATACAGGTTCCAATGATGATTAAAAGTACCTTTTAAAAATACCTTTCAGCAGGTATTAAGCATATTTTTCATTAGACCCACACTTATGAATTAAGAGAGCTAAGTTTAGTTCACATTGTTAAATCTTAATTATAGTTCCCCACCTAAACATTCTGCTCAAATTATCATTATGAACTAGTTTAAATTTTCCTATGAATCTTGTAATGAAATAAAGTCTTCAGTGGTACATAAATGATGACATTATGCATCAGTTAGCATAATAATTATGCCATTTCCTACACCTAGTTTGTCTTTGCCAACATGTTCAGTTTTTTCTGATCTCTTTGCTCTCACAAGAAGTGGTTGAATTATCTCAAAAACTGCTCATATATTCATCCGTTGGCTGTCAAAAATAAAAACGAACGTGAAATTTTCAATAAAAAGTTAAATATGCATGTTAAGTCTACGTTTTGAAATGTGGCCACTCTGGACGTCCTATTCAGTTGGTGTTCTTTCATAAAATCCATTTTCTGTTTAAACATCAGTAGGCAGTGAAAATTGACTGAAGGCATTAAATTACAACTTAATTTCTCCTTTTGTCTCTATGGGGGTAAAATTTCACTCCCCGTCAGCATCAGAATCCTGTCTAATTGCACCAGAAGCTACAGTACTAAGAAAAGGTCTTTTCTCCTTTTCAGATAACTTTTTTCTGGTTTTGCTTCTTTCTTTCTTTTTTTTGTCACACTTGAGTAGTTCAGATCAGCAGATTTTTGTATTGGAAAAAAACTACTCTTACTAAAAACAAAAACAAGTTTTCAACGTATGACAATCCTGTGTAACAAAAATTTAGGTAACATCAACTGACATCAGACATTTAGCAAAAAACAGTGCAGTCTTTGTAGAATTGTTTTAATTTAACCACATTTTGGAGCACAAACAGCCTAATTAAGGTCTTTCAATCCGATTTAAGTTTAAGCTTTGATTAGGCCACTCCAAAAGCTTCCTTCTGATGTTTTCAGATGTGGGTTTTGGATTATTTTCCTTTGGTACGAGGAGAACTGGCTGAACCCTACAGTGACCTTTTGGAGCAGTCATTGATGCAATCTTGGAGTAATGCAATAGTTTCAAGGTTCACCACTGTTTGGTATTTTCTCTCTTTGTAGATAAAAGTTCTTACTGCGGTTCATAAATGGATTTGTAACCCTTTCCAGACTGATGCATGTTAATAATTTGATTTCTCGTCTGTTCTTGAGTTTCACTAAATTGGGACATAACTTGTTGTTTTTCGAGATCTTTAGCTGCAATCGAAGTGATTTCTTGGTTCCATAAATCAGGCAGGCCCGGGTGTGTCTAGTGAAACTGACCTCCAAAGCTTTCCAAAAATGTGTTTTATCAGTTAATTCATGATTTAAAACGGGAGGATAATTACATTTTCACAAGAAGCCAGATCAGCATTCCTTCCTTGATATCTTGTTGGCTACATTTGTCTGATTTTAAAAATGCAGTTTGACATAAATGCATACTTTTTCAGAGAAAAACATTGATTATTCTGAGAAAGCAACAGCACAGTGGTTCATTTGGGCCAAAATTATAAAATCCAGCTAGTCAACTGAAGTAAGAGAAAAGAGTATCTGGTAACACTTTATTAGAAGCAGTGTGCATAAGACACTGTCATAAAAATGATATAAAACCTGTTATAAACATGAAGGAGTCTTCATGAATGTTTACGGCTGTTGTCATGAAGTGTTACTTGGTAAATAATGACACTTTTAATTGGCTTTTAATGTAAGTTTTCATGCAACCTTGCATTAAAAAGTCATTATTTACCAAATAATGCTTAGTTGACACTTGAAATGCAACTTTTAATGCAAATTTGCAATAAAAGTGTCAGTATTTACTGAAAGACACTTTATGACAACAGTCATAAACATTCATAAAGACTCCTTCATTGTTTATGACAGGTGTTATATCATGTTCATGACAGTGTAATGTCAGTCTTATGCACACCCCTTCAAATTAAGTGTTACTGAGTATCTTTACTTTTTGTGCTTTTCAAAGTTCTTTGTTATTACTGAAAACTTCACTTGTAGTTTTTTTGTTTGAGGTCTTTATATGAAGCAAAAAACAAAAATCAAGTAAAGAAATTATGCAGCAAAGAACACAGAGCATTTAATTTAGAAGTGGATTTAAAAATAGCTGGTGACCCACTTTTTACAGCCCATTTTGTCTCCTTTAGTTAGCCATTGTACGAAGCTGATGGACGATTTGTTATCGGCCTCGGGGCTCCAAGTCAACCTATCCATATCACATGTGGGGCTCAGATGGCCGTGTTGCCCATTTTACTTAACTCTTCCTCCAATGGGCATTCCCTTCTGCCATTCACAGCACTTAAACCCAATCAGTGTATTAGGGACGGCAGCTCATTAGCCTTGTAAGACCTGATTAAATCCAGCCACTGTTATCTCTAAGAGTGGTACTCCTATATAGGTCAGTGTGTGTCTAGATGTTTTTGCCCAGTTTTGTCAAAGTGCTGTCTCACTGGAAAAAGCAGCAGCAGCCAGAGGACTGCAGGGCTACAAGTGGGGCACAGAGGGACGCTTTCAGTTCCCTCACTCTCGCCTCCCCTCCTCTCCTCTCTTCTCCTTGTCTATCATCATCCACACCCGAGTGCTTCTTTACGGTCTAGCCTTCAGTGAAATGGTCCATTGTGCTTCAGTCTATCAGTTTCCTGACTGCTGTCCATGCAGAAGTAACAATGCTTTACAATTCAGCACATTAAGGCTCTTTAATCTGCTTTATGCTGTGATTTTGCTCCTCGGGATACTTTAAGGCTATGAAGTCTGTCTTGTCTTTCCTGATCACCATTTGCTTTTATCAAAGACTGAATAACAAATGGCTCCAAATCCTCCCTCTAGGCTATTTTCCCCACGAAGCATGCATGTCCAGGGGGTGAAACACCATGCAGTATTATTTTCCCTCTCCACCACTAATCACTCCTAAATCAGATGCCTTCAGCAATTTCATGGGGCCATAGTGCTGCCATTTATAAACCTGGAGGCAAATCGCCATGAGGGATAAAAAGCAGTAGGAGTCTGTCACAAATTTGGAGCACCATATGCTTTACAAAAAACTTTTTGACTGAAATGTAAGCCACATAAAGGCTGAATTAAAGGGAAAGACGGGAATTTGTACTTGGCTTTCTAGTTGTCAGTAATGAGCATAAATTTACTGTGCTTTGCAGTATTAATATTGGTAATAGTATTCTTATTTTTCCTTTTTTATTTCCTTCATAAAAAGGAAATAATAAAAGTTATTGGGATTTTAGGTAAGGCAATTTTATTTTTATTGCACATTTTCAGCAACAAAGCAGTTCAAAGTGCTTTACGTGAATTAAAAGGAAATACAAACAAAACAACAAACCAAAAGAAAGACAAAAAGGCAAAAGTATTAAACTACATATTGGTTCCCCTTGTTTAATAAGAATAAGTAGTCCAGAATTTATAAACTAGGAGGGCTTTCTCTGGATTCTTGTTCTGATAAAACAAAATGTTGGTTCTCCATGTTTGATTCTTGTTCTGTGTTCTTAAGTAGATGGTACTTTCTAAGTTTGTTCTAGATTTGTAAACTAATAGGAGTTTCTCTACATTTTGCTCCAATATTAAAAGTATAAAGCTAAATGTTGGTCTAAAGTAATATTTAGCTTACTTTACTTTAGCTTATTTACTTTTACCTAAATACTCCACAATTTATAAAAGTAATAAACTAAACAAACGGACAGGGCAAAGAAATGACACATCAGGAAAATTAGGCACATGTAGCAACATTCAAAGATGAGCCAGCGAAGGCAGTGAAAACATACCATTTTATGTGATAAACCCACATAAAATGTCAAAATTGCTAAGTGAAAAGAAAACAATAGATGCTTTTCATTTTTTTTTACAAATAAAAAAAAATAAAAAATTTTGCTGTGCTTTTGTTTTCAGCCCCATTCGATTTACCTCAGAGCAGTGGAAAAAACAGCATCCAGAAGAGCTTCAGAAACATTCAAAGCAGCCAATAAGCCTTTATTAAGTCATGCACTGCACAAATCTGGACTTTATTGAGGAGTAGCAATGAAGAAAACATTGGAGAAGGAAGTTCAGTTTTAAAGGAAGGTGCTCTGAACCACATGCAGACTGTTACGCATGGTGGGAAATTAACTCTGCATTATCCTGAGAGTTAATTTCAAGATAATGAAATTATCCTGACATAGGAGAGACTCATGGGAAATCCAGTTCACATCCAGATGTAAAATCACCTGAGAGAATGCTTAAAACACCACAAAATTGCTATTTTTACTATTTTCTCCACTGTTTGTTCTATGAGAGGATCGATAAATAAATATGACTGAATGCACTTACTGCCAGTAGCTTATTCATACTGGTGTTCTAAAGAGTTGCATTACAAATGAGCATAATTCTCAAGAGCAGTGTTGCTGTGTTATGTGGCCATGTAGTTTCTTAAAAAAGAAGTCATTTTATTGTTATCAAAGTAGAACCACAAAATATCGTGATAAAACTTCAAGACCATTTCACCCAAACCTGAAGCAGCATTCTCCCATAAAACTGCATAACAGCTGAAACACTAAAACCCAGCTGTTGGAGTTGCTTTTGAAACATAATCAATGAAACATTAATCAACATTTTGATTGTTGACTGTATGTTGCACATCTTTGTATTTTGTGTGTTAGCCTTAGCTTTTTTTGCTGTTGCTCCGTGCTATAATGTAGAGAAATAAGAGCGTGATCTTCTCATGTGTCCCCCAGACAAAGAGCAGTTCTGCAATAAAACAAGACATGGGATTTGAGCCAAGCAGCAGGGTGAGGAAAAGCTCGCTGCAGCTTAAGCAACAGTGAGTTGATATGCTGATGTGGTCTGGCAGTTTGTCAGAGGGGACCTGCTGTCACTCCGAATGTCTCCGGCAGCTCTCCAAACACGTACAACAGGACACAAGAATATGCATCCTTACTCAAATAAGAAGCAGAAAATGAAAATGTTGTGTCTAAATCAACTCAGAATTAATTTAAAACGTAAGAAGATCCACACCAGGGCTGTGTTTCGTCCTCTTTCTTGCGATATTGCAGTGGATGTTTTGTTGTTGTTCCCCAGTGGGCCGCTGTAATAAAGGCAAAACTCAACAGATACTTGCTGGATCTGGAGGAGGTGCAGGCAGGAGATGAGTACATCAGTCAGGCCCAGACAATAGCAGCTCTGGGGAAAGCTGGCTCGTGCTTAAGAGCAGAGAGCCTGAAGGATCCCCTTTCAGCAGATGGGGTGTGTTTGCCTGCTAGAGACAATTAGGCCAGCTTTAATCCTCCATCTGCTTTCCTTGCTTTTTTTTTCACTATCCCTTCAGCCAGAAGCAAGTCTGCTCTCAACCTCTTCAGACCAGGTACTTTTATTTGCAGGGGAAAACACCCTGACAGAGCGTAATAAAAATGAAATCCCACCATTTTCCCTTCTCCTTGCTCCCAACCACTTTCCTTCACCTGCTTCCTCTCCTCATTTCTTTCCTCTCTCCTCACTTCAAGGCGGATTGCAGGTGTTATAGTTTTGGAATTAGAGCAATTCTAGTCTAATCCACATGTAAAAAAAAAATGGCCAAATCAACCTTTATTGAAGTTTCAGAAATCAGAGAAAAGTTTCACAAATCACAAACATGGTTTTAAATATTCTGGTATTAGTTGACAATAATCCAGTCCAGATTTGAAGAGTCTAGGTGTTGTAGTTTTGGAATTAGAGCAGTTCTAGTGTGACTGAGATCGAAAAAAAGGACAAAATTGGTCCTTTATTGAAGTTTCACAAATCAGAAAATATTTCACAAATCCCAAACTTGGTTTTATATATTCTGCTATAAGAGCAGAATAATCCAATCCAAGTTTGAAGTGTCTAGGTGTTGTAGTTTTTTTTAACTAGAGTTGATTAAAGATGCAGAAGGTAATGAATAATTTGGTGAAATCGCCATTTCCCGAATCGGAAGCTGGAATCAAAAACCAACTTCAGCTTCGTGCTCTTGCTCACATTTCTTGTTTCCAGTTCATTACTCCACAGTTGTCTAGTTGGCGTTCACTTTGGTGAGATGAAAAGGAGGAGGACATAAAGTTACGTGGCTCAACCAGCTGTGATCTGTTGTCTTATGACCAGCGGAGCAGAAACACACAGATGGGTTTAAGCGGAAGAAGCTTTGGTGATGCTCTCAAGCCTACCTGGACTCACTGACAGCGTGTTTAAAGCATCAGGATGCTTCACATGGAGTTTCACTTGGATTGTCATTCAGTCTCTGCACCTGATGCAGTCTGAAGCATTTTAATCTAAACAAAATAGAGGTTATTTCATGGCGCTTACTTGAGGGTTTTTACCTTGGTTGTTTATTTAAATGCAGATTACTGAATTTATTATGATCTGATTTTTCAATTCAGAGCCTTCAGCATTTGTGAACAGCTGAAAAATGTATTCTGTTTATTTACATAACACCAATTTACAAGAAATGTCGTCTTAAGACACCTTACAAACTGGTCTGAATCAATTTTCAAGAACAGAAGAAAAGCTTTTGGTGAGTGTGTGTGTCCTCAGCATAAAGACACCATCTGCTGAAATGTTATGCCTGTCTGGAAAAGACGTGACATTTGCTGGTTCATTTAAGCTGCCAGTCACTTTAATTCGTCTTTTACCAAGCAAACGTCTGTTGGTTACTGTTGCATGAATTAGACGGATTACATTTAACTTTGGTTGCTAAGATTAGGTGTGCAATTGAACCAGATTGATGTTTTCTTGACTTATTGCCTGTGGAAGTAAGTACATGAAGGACCTTGGAGGGATTTTATGTGTATTGAAGGGGACCTATTACACAAACTTCACATTTTGCACTTTTTTTAATACTTCCATTTGGAACTAAATGCTTCTAAAAAACAGCCTACGCTTAACAAAATCACCCAGCTATAAATGTATGTTTTTTGGTGTCTGGAAAATGTCTCAAAAATCTCCCGGTTGTTATATCGTCATCGATATAACAACCCAAGTGGAACTCCAGCACCTTTGGCCAGCTAGTTTTACCACTGTATGTGCTGTACAATGGCTGATTTACCATCCAGAAACCACTTACTGGTTTGGGGGCGTGGCCAGCAGCAACTTATTTGGACTTAAAGTGACAAGAGACTCGAAACCATCTCAAAATAGGCCGAACAGATCAGACTAAAATCTCATTTTATGAAAAAAAAACAAAAAAAACAAAACTTAATGACCATCTTTTGTGTCACCGATATCCCTTTTCTAACTTGGTCAAGAAAGAATAGTAGGTTTTCAGTTCATACAATGTAGATCAGATTTACCATTTTTATGGACCAAAAGAGAATATATTGGTCTTCAACCAAAGCAGAATAAACCATACATACAGGAGCCAGAGCGAGTGACGGCTGAAACAATCATTGTTACCACCAGTGGTTGGTCCATTGACCTCCAGCGCAGTTAAAAGGTCAAAGGTAATACAGCTGCTGCTTCTTCGCTAATCTATTGAAGCTTAGCAGTCTGAGAAAGGAGGTGGAAAGATCTTACTAAGCATTATTATCAATCAAATTAGTTTTCTTTTTGCCAAATACAGTGGACTTCAGCACTCTTTATGTTAATGCCCTTTATCTTTTTAACTTTAAATTGCGCATTCACCTCAACGGAAAAGGTTTCACTCAGGCTTAAAGAAAAAAAACTTATCAGTAGCTATGTTTCTAAGCTTTCCTGTGGTCTGTATGAAAGTTTGTACCATACTGGGCTCTGTCCTCTGGCGCCAGCCTTGCTCTCACAGAGCTTCACAGGAAAGCAGGTTAAAGGGTCGGTGCATTACCTGCTGCAATTCTTTTAGAGCGCTTCACAGGGAGCAGCATGCAGCCAGAGGACGACTTTTTCTATAAGGCACTTTCAGATGAGGAAATATGGGTGTTTTTCTATTGTTTCATTGAAGTAAGTTCCTCTATATAGCAGCAATTTACAATAGATGTAATTTCAAAGCTTGATTTTATATCAGAATATTTAGAACTTTGGTTCAAATACAGTTCAAATCAATCCAACACAATTGCAGTTAATTCCAGTTTGTAAAAATGTATCTGTCTAAAACAAAACCAATTGTGTCGAGTCTTCTTCTCTGAAGCAATCCCTCAGTCCAGACAAGCATATGGTGACAGTGGAAAGGAACAATTAACTTATAACAGGGAGAAACCTCCAGTGGACACAGGATGAGTCTGATTGAGAAGTATAATATTAAATGTAGAAAAAAATACAGAAAGAATGAGCATTTTTTATGGGAAAGAGGAACAAAGGAAATTGTTTATTTTCGCAATAACTATTACTAGTCAAGGTATTATTGACTTTGTCCAAGAAAGAAAGACAGCTAAATACAGAATTGCTAAGCTAGGAATACTTTCTATGGAAAAAAAAAAAAGCAAACAAAAAGAGCACAAAAACATTTCTGCAACAGAGGTTTTATCAATGAATTCATCCAAGAATGAGGCGCAGCTAAACACAGAATCACTGAACTGAGAGCACTTTCTATGGAGCCAAAAATAAACACTGTAATAACTTAATAAAAGCAAATTCTCTTACAGTGATTATGTCCATAAATTATTCACTGAGCTGGGACATTTTCTATAAGATAGAAAACCAATGGGAACACAGTTTATTTAGTCTGTGACTCTATTTATGACTTCGCCCACAAAAAAGTCATAGTTCAACAAATTTGGTGAGGTAAGAGTACTTTCTACAGGAAAGAGAAACAATAAAACACATTTAATTTCCTTAACTATACCCAGTAAAGAGTCAGCTAATTACAGACTTGCTAAACCAGAGATACTTTCTAGAAAAAGTAAAGCAATGCCAAGTGCAGCAGTACCTTTCTTCCAGAAAACACATAATGAATTTTGTGTTATTCAAATACCTAAAAGTCTATTTTGCAAAAATGAGGTCGACTTAATTAGTCCAGTGTAACATTGTTGAAATAAATCAGAATATAAAAAATGTAATATACATAAAATTAAAAAAATATTGGAAAGATTAAAAGTGTTTTGTCTGTTCAGATTTGATATCATTCACTCACATTTACCAAGACTCACTCAAACTTTCATAAATTACTATTTGCTATTGAACTTTGTGTCCTTATGAAGAATTAGCACAAAAATCATCACTTACATTATTAAAATTTAGTTTGATCACTTTGACAACCTTTTGGCCTCCAGATAGAAAAAAAAAATTAATTCTGGCACGCAGTGGTAGTCTCGGCACTCAGCGTATCCTTGCCCCCACTTGATGAAATGCATTGCGAAAAGGCCACCTCTTCACATTTGTAAAAGTCACCTTCCATTATCTTCCTCTTGCAATGAGTCTGGTGTTCTTGGAGCTCTGTAATATTATCGCTCACAAGTGTGGCAGGACCAGTGTGACATTTGTAAGCAGTAACTTTGCTTCTTTTCCCCTTCAACGCAGCGTCTCGAGGCCAATCGGATCCAGCCAGCGACCCCCGATTGGCTCAAATCGGAGCTGCAGCCATCTTTCTGGCTGAACGCCACCAGCTCTTCCTGCTGCTTGTCTCATAGCAGGAAGCCAAGTTTGACTGGGTTTGGATCAAAAACAGTGTGCTAATAATAACAGACCAATGTAACTGGTGTGCATCTCAATCCAGCTAAAGTGGGCGTATGGGTGAAATATAATGTGTCTAATAAGCGTGAAGAATCGGAGTGTGTGAATTGGAAGTGTAAAACGCATGTAACAATCATGAGAGCATACTGGAAAATCAACAGTCTGCAATCTGTTGTGGCTTTAATAGACGAGACAGAATCTCAGTTATTTATTTGCATGTCTGATATATTTACTGACAAACCAGTTGTATCATATTCAAAGGAAAACTGTCAAGAAAACCAAAAGACAAAAGACTTACATCGAGGGAGCACAAGTACTGAACATTTCAGCATGGTTCCGAGTAAATATGTCTCTAATTGGCCTATTGACATGAAATTCACAGCAGGCGTTAGCAGTAATCATAGTGAGACACATACAAATGCTAATCAATCTGTGTGCTACAATGTTAAATGTTGAAGCACAATATTTCATTTGTATTGCCTCTTTGAATGCTTTTGAAATTATAAACTGATACAGAATTTCAGTAAGCATGTTTGATGCTTATTACCTTTGTCCTGTCATTTATTTACTCAAAACATATGATCTGATTTGAGAATCAGATCAGCTTTGTTGACCAAGACTCTGTGCGCAAATAAGAAATCTGAGTGCAGTTTTCAAGCGTTCTCAGTGTATAGACATAAATATAAATTTAGAAACTTTAGAGAAAATAAAATAAGGATAAAGAAACAATATTAACCTTTATTTGCAACTGTTTTTAATAGATAAAAGAACTGCTTTCAGGGTCTTTAGAAGTGTCGGTTACTCTTTTTCTGTATGCGTTTGTTGCAGTCTGCTTCTGTCACGCAAAACCTGCTCATCTATCTGTGTTCAGAAAACTCAATAAAGTTCTTATTCTCGGGGTTCAGCACCAAAATGTTACGTATTGAAAGCTTCGGCTCAGATGTCTCTGCTGAACATTTTCTGTTCAATTTTTATTGCACAAACGGGCTAGCAACCGAAATCAACGGAAGACAAAGATACTAGATCCTGTTAAGAATTCTTCAAAATAAAATACTTCCGCTCTCCAAAATAAATAAATCATGTTTTGCTTAANTTCAGTAAATAGTAACAATCATGTCAATTATGCTTAACTGTGAATAAGTTACAACACCAACTGAATAACTCCTGTGCTGCTTGAGTTGCTACAAAAAGTACTTTTGATTTATTTGTGCTTATCTGTTTCTGATTTGATCACATTTCTGAGAAAAACATACTTATTTTTAGTGCAGTTCAGTGTATCTGTGTTTACTTCATAGCTTCTTTTTTGTTGCAGCCTAATCCTCTATGTGTGGTTGGTAAAACGTAAGTGCCAGAGTCATTTGTTTTTTTACTGTTCATGTCGAGTTTGGTCATGTTAAAGCAACTGTAGTTGCCAAGCTGCATCCAGTGGGACAGCTGCTCAGAGTGAAAGTGGAGTTGTCCTTCTGGCAAAAGTAAAAAAGAATAAACTCTCCTGGCAGTAGTTAATGTAGCATGGAGAATCTGAGAGACGGTTTTTACATGCCGTCATTCATTTTCATTCTCCCTGAGTGGGGTTGCCGCCGGAGATATCAATCTGTCTGGGGATACTTGTTCTGAAGCTGTCATGTTGCCACCATGGCGGAGCGAGCGGTGGCAGGGAAAGATGGATTACTCATCCTGACGCAGGGAATTTTTTAAACAGGAAAACAATTAGCAGAGTTTGGCTGAGGCAAAATTTAGCAAAAAATTTAGCTGAGCAGTAGGTTATAGTACGATAAAACAAGTGAATCGATTCGTAGCTCGTAAATAGTGATTATTCTTTCACTGCAGCCCTACATCTTCAGGTGCTCGTTCAATAGAGTTATAAATAGCACATGGCAGCTCCGTGAACTGCAGACCCCCAGCACTCAGTGTTATTAGGCCCATTTGGGGTGGTAATTGCTTATGCTGAAGCAGTCAACCACATCGCTGATGGATGGAAGCAAAATACAAGACAAGTCTTTGACAGGAAACCTTTCAGGATGCAACTATTTTCTCATTAATTCACACTTTGGAGACAAACCCAAACCGAGCTTATGCTGAGTTTAACAGCATGAACATTAATAGTTTCTAAGGTATGCAGAACATCAACAACAAAGATTGCAGTATTATTCTGAACCTCTCCATGCATATTATTTTGCCCTTTGTTTTTAAATGTTTTTGTTTCAGCCTATCTTCATTTTGCTCTTAGTCTTGGTACTTCGACACTCTGACCTCTGTTCAGTAATGATCCTTTATAAAAATTAAAAAAAAACATTTACTACAGCACATAAACAGAAAATTTGAGTCACTGATTCAAATTTAATAAAATAAAAAATCTTAATAAAAATCTATAGAAAAGAAAAAAAAACAAGAATCTGGCATTAAAAAATGGTTTCTTGTACCATGCTCAATAATCCATCATAGTTGGATATTAGTTGCTGTTTAACTAGTAACTAACATTAGGAAATTTGCTTTACGTCCTAAACATAGAGCCACATTAGCTTAATTTTCAATAAAACCGTTCACAATATGCAGTGGCCAAACAAATTAATAGAATATTAAGTGGAAGAAAAAAAGGTTAGCAACTCACTGAACTTTGGGTTTTAATGCACTAAATTATCACAAATAGTAGAAATGTATCACTCTGTGTTGTTTTTCAACATAAGTAGATAAATAATTACAATTACAGACGTTATTTGAATTTATCGGTATACCTTTTTAATCCCTCACTACCCGAAAACATGCATGAAATATTTTAAATACTTTTGGACAACTATGACATATGAATTAGCTGCCATGACTATTTTGTCACATTAATAACCAGATCAAATCAAAATCAAATTAAAGTTTATTTTTATAGCACATTTCAACAGCAAGTCGATTAAAGATGTTTTAAATCATAAAAACACAAAAATACAAAATCATGGCATTACACATCATTTATTTAGAATGTATCAAATGCAACTTTACATTTGCTTCAGTTTTTTATTATTATTTCAATTTGTAAAGAGGCTTCCTTTCTTTTGGCTACTTAGAGCCTATAGCCAGAAGGTTATTTCTCACTTCGCCTCCTCACCTGTCCCTCAGCTGCCCAGTGACAGGAAAAGAGAAAACCCAATGGGTTTTGAGCCTGCAGATGGCACGTTGGTGCTGATGGGGCGGCCGGGTGTGCTGGAGACGTGTGGAGGAGAAGGGAGTAATAGTAACACTAGCCGGATTGCGAAACGCCTGGGAGAAGCGTGAGGGATGGATGAGCCAGCAGCGCCATGGCAACCAAAACAAAGGAGGGCAGTGCGGCTGAGACTTCCCGGTGACGGCTCCTGCTCTTTTCCTGGACTTCCCTTATCATTGTTGGCAACATGTTCACTCAGGTTGACAGCTCATTAATACTGATGGTTTTAGTTGGCTTTCTGCGCAATTTGTGCAACAAAACTAATTAGAAATAATTTTTCGCATTGCTGATAACTCCTACATCTGAATCATGTTTTACTAATGAAATTCTGCATGCGTGTTTACTGGCGATAACTATTTTAGAGCTTAATATTCACTCTTGACAACATGAATGAGGAATTTATTGAAGAGTCCAGGCTTCATGCTGAGGTCGAGTTCAGCCGGAGCTCCTCCCACTGCGTCCGTGACCTCGGGGTCGCGTCCAGACAGATTCCGGTGGGAGTTTTCAAAGGGCTCTTCAAGTTCATTTCCTACACGGCGGGAGGACTGCCTGCATTTGGAAACCTCCTGGGGAGACGTCACAAAGTGACCCCTTGGCTCTCCAGTAGATATCCTGTCTGTCAGCCAAGCTGTATGTTTGTTATTAATGTGACAACTGTATATTAATAAACCATACAGATCGCTGTTGCTGCTTCTCTAACGTGTTTGCTGTTTTCCTCTTTTGCCCTTGAAACTATGTGGCCATAATTTGTAAAGTTGCAACACACTGAACAGGAGCAGGAAGGCAGGAGGACGAAATACCAATTGAATTTTGCTTCATTCCCCTGAAGATACTGAGATGTGATCAGGAAGACACCAACTTAACTGGTAATTCATAAATTGTGAATTTGTAGGACTGTTTTTGGTCCCAGTACTTCAAAGACCTTGCTAATTCACATTTAATGTGGATTATCTGAAATCCACACTGGATCAAGAATAAAGTAAAAACGTTCTGCTCTCTCATTTTCCTTTTATTTTAAAAAATCTGAATGTATATATACATATATATTATTTTTTTTTTACTGTTTTTAGTTTTTCAATGCGTTAGAGAGCCATACTTCTTTCCTCTCTGTTTCATTCATGAGTTATTTTAGTTGTTACATGAATTATTCATATTTATTAAGAGAATAAAATAAAAATGAAATTACAGCTACTTAAATGGGAGAACACGAACACACAATTTCTAATCCACTAACACTTGGTGTTTAGGCATAATATTAAAGTTTAATCAACTCTAAAGCCCCGAGAAGAATATTGATGTTTTGATTTAAGTTTATCTCGTGTCCCGTAGCTCTGGATCTGCTTATCAGGGCTTGCCACCTCCATTTCATTTGGATAACATCCGCCAGATGATCGTTTCAGAGATGTAGCTAGGTGTGCAATTCAAATGATTGATGTGGCTAATCGCCGACGCAGGCACAGGAGTTCAAACGAAGAACCAAAACATTTCAGAACCGCTTCCTGTTGTCGATGAAGAACCGTGGCATTTTCCAAGAAGCATCTTTTCTCGGATGTTTGTGACAGCCTGCAACTTTTCTAGCCAAAGGCCGCATCCATGAATGCTCTCACTGCTATCTGTTTTCTCTGTCATTCTCTATTTCTTCTCCTCTCTTTCACCCTGCTTCCATCTTAAATCCCAAATGACACTGATGTCCCTGGGCTGCTCTTCATCGTCTTGTTGCATTAGCGCTGCGAAGAACGGGGAAAGTTTAAAGGCACCTACATAGCCGCTCTTGACACGTTTATTGCTATTTTGCAGGGCTCCAGGCCAATTTGCTAAAAATAAAGTGTTGGCATTCTTGGGAAATGTTCAAAAATTATTTTTGTTTTTTTTAAGAATTGTGTAAAAGACTTAGGGAGTGATTCTATAAACTTGCAGTCAATGTGGTGAACAAGTATACCCTCGAGGTCTGGGCTCTGTTTGTGGAGTTCAGAAAAATTCACACTGTAAAACATTTACAGGTGGTTTAACTTGAAAATGAAAGTCCACCTGCTGCCTTTAAAATGCAATTTAAGTCAACAAGTAAAATTTTTTTTGAAGTAAAATTCAAGTTTATGAAGTTAATTTAACAACAAGAGACGAGTTGTCTAAACATTGTTTTTTAAGTTGATTCTTCTTGAAATTTGAGCTTTAACTTAATCAATCAACCAATCAAATTTTATTTGTATAGCACATTTCAGCAGCAAGGCATTTCAAAGTGCTTTACATCATAACAAACACAAAAATACGAAGTCATGCAACATAGAATCAACAATAAAAACATGACATTAAGTCAAGTTCCATCATTAAATTTGTGATTGATGATGCTGCAATTTAAACTAAATAATTATTTCACAATATGCAAGAAAAAAAACTGTCCTCACCTAGTTAAAGAGCACATGTTTTTATTGTTATTTTACTCACAATATTAAGATAAAATAATTATTTTACTTTAGAATAAATTAAATTCTTATTTGAAGTCACATGAACAATGAATTTTATTAAACATCACAATGAATTTTGCTCAAAAGCATTTAGTGTGAACGGGACATTAAAATAAACATCTGCCTTAATAACACAAGAGTCAGATCAATGCAACGCACTTCCATCTCAGGATACAAAACCCGCCGCTAAGCATTCTGGGAAATAGTTACCTCTCCTGTCTTTTTCTTCTTTCAGTTTTTTAAGTGCTAATCTAAAAACTCTTGGAGGTTTGACAAAATTAACTATTATACGTTAATATTTCACAAACTCATACATTTAGGTTTAGTATCTAAAATGTGCTGAATTTATTTGATTTAAAGAATAGAAGACAGCAGACAACTAAATGTGGCTTGAATGTTTTACAGTGCAACAGTTTGGGTAATGGGTCAGCATCCATTTTTAACAGGAAAGGTTATGGGAAAAAGGCCAATGGAGTCAGTGCACAGAGTTATACCTGGCTTAACCTTTTGAAATAAAGACCAAGTTTGATAAGTGTTTATCACAGAAACCTTGGTTCCAGATTAAGGAAATTATTTTCAAACTAAGGGGGCTGCTGCTCAGATGAAGTCATCTAATGCCCCGGTGTTAAACCAGCTTGACCCTTAAGGTGACCCCTTTCAACTGGAATAGATGTGTGCACCATAAGTCGAGTCAGATGTCCAAACAGGATCACTGCTGTAATCTTTTGGGAGGGGGGGAAATGCCATATTTTAATAACATTAATTCCAGGTCACAGGGGTCAACGAGATATATATTTGATTTATTTGGACAAATGCTGACATATGCTGTTATTTGTCAGGGTGAGTGAAAAATAATTCCCCTGGAGTGATGACCTTTTACACAGCAGCAGATATTGCCATTCGTCTCTTGTGGGATGAATTATTCTGCTTGAGAAGTCCAAACCATGTACGTGCAGGATGATAACAATAACATATGTGTTTAACACGGGCAAAAGGTTGAAATATGTGGGAGAATTTTGCCAGAAGATCACATTTTTCAGTGCCCAAAAAATGGTTGTCTCACTAGTACCAGAAGAAGTTCATTAAAAGTTAAGATTGCCTTGTAGTTGCACGTTTTTATATTTACATTTGGGTCTCAAATGCTTCTAAAAACAATTTTTAAAAAAACAACCACCCAGCTGTTTTTAAATAATAAATTTATGTTTTTTTGTGTCTGGAAAATGAGCCATTTTGAAAATCTCCCAATTGATGAGTCACAATACATAAGCTCTGCGCCGTTGCCTAGCAACCCCCCAAGCCAAGCCCTGTCACCTAGCAGCCCAAGTAGAGCGCCAGCATCTGGTCAACTAGTTTTCATGTGCGAGGGGGCGTGGCCAGCAGCAGCTTGTTTGAATTTAAAGTGACAAGACCCCCTAACGTCTCCTTCTGAAAGCAGCTAAAAATAGGCAGAACTGAAATGTCGTTTTTAAATTAATCTAAACTTGTTTCTTTGCATTATTTAAGGTATGAAAGCACTGCAGCTTCTTCGTTACTTTGACCGTTTCTCATTTTCTGCAAAGAAATACAACATTTTTGCTTGGAATTTCGGAGACATGTTGTCAGTAGTCCATGAAATAAAAGAACAATGTTCATTTTACTCAAACAGATACCTATAAAGAGTCAAATCAGAAAAACTGGTCATTTTAAGTGGTCTCTTAATTTTTTACAGAGCTGTAGACCTGACCTCCCCTATTCGAGAAAGTATAATAGTATAATAGGTCACCTTTAAGAAATTAGTGTCAAATAAATGTCAAAGGTCTGTTCCTAAAATAAATGAAAACACTTTCTTGTAAAATTAAAACAGGTTTTGTGAAATGCTTTCATAAAGTTGAATAATCAGTTCTCTGGGTTTGGTACCCTGAAATGTCGACGATTTAAGAGAGATTTATTAGGAACACCTTGGATGTTTTCCCCTTTAAGCTAACAGGATGAGCAGCGGTGTACTGACCAAGTTTACTCCACTAATACACCTCACCATATGTTGTGTTTGTTTTTCCCTGTGGGTGGGACCTGATCATCCCAAACAGACAGATGCTGGGAAGCAGCAGCAATGCCAACTCCTTAGTCCCATTAGGCCAAACTGGCAGAACCACTTAAAAAGGAAAGAGGACCAGGAAGCTCTCCATCCCTCACCACAACTTTCATTACCTCTGCCCTCCTGCCAACTCGCAGCCAGATCCATCCATCACATCTATTGATCTCGCCTCCCCCTGGTGGAGCACCTGCCCTTTTCTCCAGTCCAAATGTGAAGGTTGGCAGAAGTGGCATGAGATATTTCAGTGCTCCAGTGACAGCGCCGCCCCCCTTGGGATGCACAAGGTGAACCAGAGAATTGGCGTCTTGTAGAAAGTGCTTCCTTCATGGATCTAAATGGACGAACTCTCCCTGGAGGAGTTACTAAGAACATGTTTCCTGGCCTGGACACTGAAATAACAATCCATCTGTTGCTTCCTGTTCTCAGAGTTTTCTACAATAGGCCACAACCCGTATCTCCGGTAACATCTTTCCTGAACCAAAAGCAAACCTGTTATTGACATAACCGTTGTTTGATGCTTCACAATAGAAAATGGATATCATAAATCCTTTTGACCAGATTTGCTAGTGTGTCTCATATAGTTTCTCCTTACTTTGATCTCTTTACTCTGATATATTTTTGGGAAGAGAAGCGAGCTTAAGCTTTTAAAGCGATTGCCCTTGAGAAAAATATTTTAGAGCAGACTAATATAAGCACTTGGTAGACCTCAAACTGGGATTTAACTCATAACGTGTGGCACATTTTTTTAGTAAAATGTAACAAGTTTGCAGCACTGAAACGAATTTTTCACTTTAAATTAATTTTGAATGTTTGATCACAATGAAGATTGTTTTTGGCACCCCATATCATAAAAGTGGATTGTTTAATGTTTTCATTGCTCAGAGCTGAAGCTCTGTGTTTTTTCAGTAGAATTGAAATACTCAAGGCATAATTGTTAAATAAAAACGAAAAGACTTTGTGGGGAAGATGTGGCTGATGTCGTTTGATGCTTGATTTAGTTAACTTCACCAAAACACGAGTCAAATGAAATTAAAAAAATCGTCATTTTTATCTCAAATTGTTGCAGGACTCAACTTTGTGTGTGTATTCAATCCATTGGTTTGTGTTTTGATCATTTCCTTGTTTATTTATATTTTATAAGTCTTGCCATATTCAGTTAATTTCTACTGGTTTTTCATTGTTGGATTCTTCTGTTTACTCTCTGCAGTTTCTCCTGTAAGTTTTCTTTATTTTATTCAAAAATCTTCTGCTTGTGCACAGTTTTCATCTGAATTTAATGTATGAAAGACATTTGTCTGCTTCATAATGTTAACCATTAAATATTCTGGGGATTTGAACACTTTCTAAAGGGAATCGTAAATAAATTTGGCATTGATTTTGGCAGAGTAAACATCACATACATGTTCGCGTGCCTGCAGCAGGAATTAGGTTAAAGCATTGCTGCATCTGTAAATACAAACTCACATCTGGACAGAGGGGGAGGGGGCATAATGTGAACGTTTTTATCCTCCCTCTATATAAAAGCCAGGTCATGACCACAGTTTGAACCTTATAATCTGCATTTAATGTCTGATGACCAGAAAGTCAAAGATCACAAACTCTAGCGGTAAATTGTTTAAATTCTTTTTATGCAGATTTTCCTTCCCAAAAGAGAGCATTGGGTTCAGTGGAGACAGGTTGTTTTTTCATGAATTGAAACACTGCTCTTTCATTCTATGAACTACTGACAACATGTCTCCTAAAATACAAGCAAAAATTTTGTATTTATTTGCAGAAAATGACGAAGAAGATGCAGTGCTTCCAGACTTCAAATAATGCAAAGAAAACTTTCATTCCTTCTATTATTCACTGGATGCTTAGACAATCAGCTAATACATTTTTTTTTTTTTATGAAAGCATTTAGTCATATTTTCTCTGGTTTCCTGTTTAGGTTGAATACATAAATTGATTTAGTTTCTTCTTTTTGTAAGTATTGCAGAATAAACTGTATTATAGTTTTAAACATCATCATTAGATTACTCAAAAGCATTTTACTGCTTAATGTCAGGTAGAAAAAAGGAAATTTTAGTGTTCAAAATATAAACTACATGCCAGTTATATATTTTGTGCAAACATTTAAATCAGAATAAGTCACGTCAAACTGTCACAGAGGAGCTTAGCAGCAGCAAATCGAATAAATGGATTACCAGACGATGCTTTGTTTTAATCTTTTGAACTCTCAGCCTCTTTCAGCCATGAATCAGAAAATACCAGCAGCCTGCTGAAATGTTTACAACCAATGAAATAAACAAAAGGTATGCTGTGGGTGAAAAATGTGATAATTAAATTATTGGGCAAAAAAATAAAATGATTAGCTTTTAAATAATGGAATTTGTATACATGACAGAGAGCTTTTTTTAAAAAAAATAAAAAAACTACTGCTATGGGCTCTTTGCACGTCAAGTTTCTGTGTTCGGGGAAAAGCAGCTTGGTCGTTTTCAGTCTATTGAAAATAGCATTTTCAATAGAGTGCAGGGCCAAGCCCTGCACTCGGTGCGTGCAGGGCTTGGCCAAGGTAACAATTAATGATGTACATTGGTCCGAAACTCCAACAAGTAAGCTGGAGAAAGGTTTTAAAATGTAAGCCTCGTTATACATTCACAGATATGAAGGTGAGTTTTACTTTATGACTAACATTAACTTTAGCTTATGCTAGTAGGCAATATTCTCGAACATTTTTTCTTGTAAAAATGTGTTATTTAAATATCTAAACATTTTAATCCATTCTGACGGACAATGTTTTTACCTTATTTTGTACTTATTTCCAATTGCATTATGTGTATTTATTGTCGTTAGTGTCAGAGACCAAGTAAGGGATTACAGTTTGGGATTTTTGCTTTCGAAGCATGAGGAAGCACAACAAGCCCAATAGCTTAACACAGTGGTTCCCAAAGTGTGGGGCGCAACCCCTAAGGGGGTGCAGGAAGCGGTATGGATGAATAAAAAATAAAACAGTTACACAAAAGTGTTTCACTGTAAAAATGGTTTGTAGTGTGTTTTGTTGCAACCTGAAGTGTGAAATAAACTTCAGTGGAGTTTGAAAACAAAATATGTGTAAAGGTTTATGTCTGGTTGAATGATGTATGTGCTCGGTTGATTTTTTTTTTCTTTTTTGGGGTGGATTTTATTGCAATCCATAGGGGGGCCCAGAAAATCTTTGGGAACCACCGGGGGGGCGGACGGGGTGTCCAGAAGAAAATCTTTGGGAACCACTGGCTTACGGTAGGGTAGCTCTGGTGTCAGTGTTCTAGTTCAGCTGACCGTTCAGGTTCAAAGTTGTTGCTTTTAGAAAAATATGCAGTGCTTGCATGCTTCTTGGGAAGAACTCAAATAGGATAGTGTTTACAGCGGTGTGTAAAGGCGGATCAGTTGCTCGGCTGCCTGGCTCTGGTCTGCTCTCCTGTTCCCATACATTCGCTCTTTCAGGCTGAATACAGTAGTAATTCAATGGAAATAACACAGGACGGCTCCTTTATGTGCCATCCGTCTCCCTCCGGTAGTTTTTGGCTGAAGAAGCTGATCCGGAGTGAAGGCTGCAAACTGAATATTTCCAAGCCACTGTCTTCTTAATTCAGGATTGTTTGGAAATCCATAAAAACTTAAAAGCCCATTATATTAGGAAGACAACAATGACCATAGTATTGCTTTATTTGCGTCTGAAATTCAACTTTGTCTTTTCTAGCTGTTATGGCGGAAACAAGAAAGCCGCATTTTGCTCATGCTGATGTGAGGTCAGCACCGTACATGCAAAGAGCCCATTGACCCTTTGCAACTATGTCACTTAATCATTCGAGGCACCATGATGTACTTTGGAAGTGAGGGACGGGAGTATTGAACAGAGCGACTGAAATTGTT
The DNA here is from genome assembly GCA_903067065.1 of Brachyrhaphis terrabensis. Taxonomy (NCBI): domain Eukaryota; kingdom Metazoa; phylum Chordata; class Actinopteri; order Cyprinodontiformes; family Poeciliidae; genus Brachyrhaphis; species Brachyrhaphis terrabensis. Next base: position 33,335 of record CAEGAG010179262.1, read on the forward strand.
TTCCGAAGTTGTTTTTTCCAGTTTATTCATGGTTTCTACTTGTTGAGGGAAGCTAATTTGCCTTTGAACGTAACACACCTGGTTGGGGTTCATAGAGGCGGTATTTACAGAAGCTTGAAACAGCTAGCTTAGAAACCGGGCCATACTTCCTCCTTCCTGATGTGTTGATCAAATTACCAACGTTGCCTGAATTCACACCACATGATTTATATCACTGTGTCATAAACAGTGATTCCCCTTAAATGGGAGCAGCATACCTGCATAAGACGAGATGCTAACCATGCCAGGCAACATGACAGGTGGGGAATTGTTTCCATAGTTACTGATGGTTACGGTACCTTCGCCATAATGCCAATATTTCACATCTTTGTAACCATACTTACTTAGAAAGTTTAGGAATGTTAATCTTCTTACACTAAATATTTACAGTATTCTAGACTATAAAGTATCATGTGTTCAATGATGTTCAATTCTTGGTTTCCACACAATAATTTAAAAAAGTTCTTGTTACTTTGGTTATTTCCTCAGGGCAATTTTTATAATTGAGTTTGATTTTAAACATCAGTGTTAAATTTTAAGGGCAATGCAATTTCCAGCTGTCTATATTTTTTCCCTTATGTCTTGATCTGAGAGTGAAAATGCAGTTTGAATTAGGAAAAGCTCTATTTAAATTATTTAAAATGTTTAATTCCTGAGGGGTTTCTCTTATTTCAAACTAATCTTGCAAATGTATTCAGCGGCCAAGACAAAAGGGAGAATAAATTTAAATTAGATTCTTGAAACGACAAAGAAAAATGAAATAAAAGCCCAGTTTGGCAGAGATACATTGTCTCTAAAGCAGCAGGTTCACCTGGTACTGAATTACCTCTCATGAAAATCAGACATGAAGTCACTCGTACAATAAAAAGGGAAAATGTGTCAGGTTTAAATTATAGAAATCTCTAAGGAACTGAAAGAAAAGGAAACACACACACAAACAATTTACAGAATTATTTGTTGTTGGAAGAAGCAACGTCTTGAGAAAATCTGCAGGAAGAGCAGAGGAAGCAAAAATAAATGTTAGTTTTTGTGTAGAGCTAGTCAATATGCTTTAAAAATAAATAAAAACAAATAGTTTTTACAGTCTAGATCCAGTTTTAATCTTTTTTAAATCTTGCTTTCATTTCTAAAAAGTAAATTATAAAAGATGAAATATATTTTCAAAAGTTGCTTTTACTTCAATCATTCCTTCTGCGAGTTGAACCCTGTAGTATTAGGGGCAGGGTACAAGAATTATAATAGCAGAATAAAAACACAATTTTGTAAGAAAAAACATCTTAAAAGTTATCAGAAAGCTATTTTATTCAGAATAAAACAGCTTAGTTTGTTTGCTTCCTTCTTCAAAATAAAGTCCTGCTGATGATAATAATTTGATTCTGAATTATTTCTGGTAAGTATTATTATAACACTTCACAAGATGCTCAACATTCCTCATTTAAATTGTTTAATTTTTACTCATGAAATTATTACTTTAGAAAATAAAAATTGTAGTCTGACCTTCATTTTACCGGAATTCAAAGAGCTAATAAACAAAAGCTTTAAAATATGCAGGTCAAATTAGATGGCGGCTCTGGGTTTACAGTGAACTACACTGTAAAAAATAAATAAATTTTAAAAAAATAAAAAAAATACCAGCAGCTGTGGTTGCCAGAATTTTACCATATAAATACATTAAAAATACATTAATACATTTAATTTCTGCTATATTTAAATTTACATTAAAATTTAAATATAACTTTTACTGTAAAATTTATAAAATTCTCAATTTTAGAATACGGTAAGTTCTGTAATTTATCGTATTATAAAATATGATAAATATTTAGAAATTTAAATTCTGAAATTTAAATTTCAAAATTTTAGAACATGGTAGGTTTTACTGAATTTCTTTTGCTTGTTTACAGTGTAAAGAAATCCAAGGAGTGCATTGGCGGGGGAAAAAATCCTTATTTTCCAAAAGTTAAATAATCAAAAACAAAAAATTCAAACAAGAAATTAAATCAACTCTACCTCCCAGCTCTATTTTTATGCAACTTGCATATTAATAAGATATTTTTCCTGTTTTTTTTTGTTTTGTTTTTTACAAAAAGCCTTAATTGAAAATAAAAACTGTGAATGAGTTACCTTTTTGAAGAGTCTGCTGCAGGTAAGATATTGCCTGCTTTTGATTTTTCAACAGAACCCCATCTCAAAGAAAGAATCTGTGATTTAAAGGAACTCATATTTGGTCACCAGATAACATTAAAACTGAAGAACGCAAAAACAACGAAGCATGAACAACATAAAGAGGTTGGTAAACAATGAGCTGGGTTTTGTAATTTGGAGACATTTAAACATTTAAAATATGACACAATTATGAAGAGAAAAGGCCAAACCAGATGGGACAAAGACTAGAAAAGTGATCCATTTCACAAAATGCTGCCCAACAACCTGGCAACCAAACTGCAGCGATAAAGGGCCTGACGCTGCGTGGAGCTTCGTTTTACATTAAGAAACACCTCACCCAGCCATTTCCGCCTGCTGAAAACCATCTGCGTGTTTCTTTGTGGTCACTTTATGAGCTCAGTTGCCACGTGGAGCACAGTGTGGTGCAGGCTCAGATTTTGTTATGAGGTGGGGGTGTCTGGCACGAAGGCGCGCTGTGCCAGGGCTCCAGATCTTAACACGATGCCTGAAGTGGATAGATGTGGAGACTTCTAGCCAGGCATGAGCTCTGCAACCTGGCAGAGACGTGAGAACGGCACTTTGTGTTCTGCTGTTGCAGAGGAAGAAAAAGCAAAAAGTCCTGAGCACTCAGCTGTGTTTACAGCCCAGGGTGCTGGATGGTAGAACAACCAACCCAGAATGAGATGGAGTCCAAACAGAACCACTTCCTCTGTGCGTCTGCCTACCAATTAGCCACAGAGCTGCTGCTGAGGTAAGATAACAATAGAAAGCCATGTATCCCCTAAAGACCTGACTTATTAACGTACTGATGTCTCCTACATGTCACCGCTGCCCTCACTCGCCTGGCAGTGCGCCCGACTCACTGGAGGGGGCCGTGATTTAATCCAAAAAGAAAACAGCAGGACGCAACATTAGGCTGAACGCAACGTGATGTAATTAGTGAGACGCTGTTAGGAATAAATATGAAGTCTCGTACAGTGACTTCGAACTGCTCTGTAGATGAAGAAGTCATGTCTTTAAGTGCATTTTGAAGTAAAATTACACCAATAAATCAAAAGGGTGGCAATGAAAAGGAAACTTCAAAATCTGTAAGACAATTTTTACACTTTTATTTTTCAGAACATTTCTTGCATTAAAAAAAAAACCTAAATATTGCATTTTTCCACACAAAGTGTAAAATAAAGTGTTTTAAGTTAACTCACATTTTGTAGCACCACAAAAATTTGTTCCTCAATGAACCCGATTATGTGCAAATACAGGAAAAACACAGGAAAAAGTAGTTTTCTGATGTTAAAATAAGATAACTTTTAGTTAGTGTGCAAAAAAACAAACAATTTAACAGTTAAAAGTGTTCAGATTGTCCATGTCAGCTTCGAGTCCAGAGGTTAAATACTCTTCAAACTGCTCTGACTCTGCTGGACTGCAGAAATAAGACTAACACTAAAACTTCATATAAAAACAAAATGTAACAAAATTGGTCCTGAAAAAGATCCAAAGTGGTTTAAAAAACTAGAAAGTGTCTTACACATTTTATCCTTCAAATCCTTTTTATATTTTTCAATTTACATTGGTAAAAGCATTGACATTTTTACACAATTTCACATTAGAAACACAAATTGTTTAATTATTTGCCAGTGATGAAGATCTAGAGAGGTTTAAAGTTGAGATTTATCCCTAAACCCAATTCCTAAAGCAGTGTCAAGTTATAAAAATCAACAAAAGTCTAATTTAGCTTACTGTATCATCAAATAATTGGAAAGATTGAAGGACAACTTGACACGTATTAGCCCAGCCCAAATGGGAAATAGTAATTCTGGAGGAAATTAGGAAGAAAAATCTGTTGATTCATGTACTTTAAAATGTAAAACAACCTTTATGGTTTCATAAAACCATTGTTGAAAGAAAACCATAAGATGTCCTGCTTACTTTTCCAGAAACCCTGCAGTAAGAATGTGAAAGAAAAAAATGTATTGGTTGGAAATTAATGTTTTGGTCCACTTCCAAAATGTTTTGTGGTGAAATGCGTTGCACATCATCTTATTGCCAACTATTCCCACTATGAAGCAAGGTGTCAGCAGCATTATGCTGTGGGGCGCTTTTCTACAGCAGAGACAGGGTTGGCTGCAAAACAGGATTTTAGTAAAGAATCCTAAACTGCAAAAACATAAGTCTTACCAAGTAATTCTAGTTTCTAGTGCAAATATCTTAGTACACTTGAAATAAGACAAAACTATCATAAAAGTAACATTTCAGGAAGATATAGTAGCTTGTTTTAAGCAAATAATTCCTTAGTATTGATTTAATAAAGTATTAGTTTCGCTGGCAGACATTTTATAAGTGAAATAATCTCAGTGGATCTAGTACTTTTTAATCAATAATAATTATTGACTTAAAACAAACTCCTATATCTTATAGTTTTGTCTTATTTCAAGAATACTGTGATATTTGCAGCAGAAATTAGACCAAAAATACTTAATATTTTCTTTTATTTGCAGTGTAAGCATGCAGTCACATCTATAATCGAATGGTTTAGATCAAAATGGAATCTAAAAGTCCGAACCAAAATCCATTTGAGAATACGCAGTAAAACTTTAAAATTTATCTTCAGAGCTTCGCTCCATTAAATGTAACTGAGCTTGAGAATTTCTTTTTTTTTAAAGTCAGCCTCCAGATGTGCAGAGCTGGCAGAGACAAAACACAAAGAGCAAAAGCTGTCAATTCAAGGAGCTGCAGTATAGATTTAAAGCAGGTATCACGTTTATAATAAATAGTGTGTTGTGGTTTAACAAATAAAACCCAGGGTAAAATACTTACAGGTTTGTGGTTGTAACATGAAAAAATTTGAAAAAGCACTGAAAAAACACAAAATCTTTTTAAGTAGTTTTTAGTTCCTAGTGCAAATATCTTATTAAAGTTAAAATAGGACAAAACTAAATAATAAGCAACATTTCAGAAGCTTGTATTAAGTCAATAATTTCTTAATATGGATGAAAAAAGTGCTAGATTATTAAATAATCTGCCAGTGGAGTTTTAGTTATTAGCCCTACAAACTAAGCAAAAATACTTGGTAAGATTTTATGTTCTGCAGCGAGATTCACTGAATTTAAACCTTCAGAAAGGCAGTATAAAGTTTATACTTTTAGAAGTATATAACAGCACATAAGCTGGTTGTGAAGCTGTACAGTAAACTGATTTGGGTAACACTTTATTTGACGGGTTGTGAATAAGACTGTCATGACACCGTCATAAACGTGGCATAACACCTGTCATGAACATGAGTAAGTCTTCATGAATATTTATGACTGTTGTCATAAAGTGTCATTCGGTAAATCATTACACCTTTTAATACAAGGTTGACATTATTCAAAATGTCTTTATGACAACTTGACATTAACCAAGAAATCATGATCTGACATAAATTTGTTATAAAAGTATTACTGATTAAACTTTAAAAATTATGACGTTTTATGTTATTAAAGCTAAATTATGTAAAAAAAAATTATGTAGTTTTATGTTATTAAAGCTAAAGTTATTCACAACCGGTCAAATAAAGTGTTACCCTGATTTGAGGTCACATCTGCTGCTGCGCTGAGGCTGCGCTCTCATCAAGCTGCTGGTGTATGCGCTCCTAAAACTCTAAGGCGTCTATCTCAAATATCCCAGCTGTCACTGAAGTACTGGTCCTCTTCTTCTTCCTTGTCTTCTTCCTCATCTTCTTCTTCTCCTTCTGCCTTTACTTCCACCCGAGTTTCGCCTTTCGCCAGCTCATCCGACACATCTGTGTCGTCCTCCTGCTGTTCTTCTACCTGGAGCTGCGTTAGCATGCGCTGTAAAGTGGATTTCACCTCCTGAACTTCTTTTTCCAAACACTGTGCAGAGACGGTTAGGGAAGAATCTGATGTTTCAGAGTAATGCTTATTAGTATGTAAAAGGAAAAAAAAAAAAACACACTAACAGACAAAATGTCAGGGGAAATGCAACACTATTAACAGTAATGGTTTGGGACAGCCACTGCCCAATAAAGCCATCAATTTTCAACAGATTACTGGGACAGATCATCAAGTTATCCCCACTTTTACCCTATTTAATTCACTATTTATGAGCCCATCTAAACTTTGCAGCCATGCAAGCAGATTGCCCAGTTAGATTATTCATGAACCATTGATGAAACGGTAAAGAAGCAGGCAGCAGTGGAGGGAATGCTTAATCTGCTTGGAAACTTAAATTAACCGTGAGCGTCCGCACTGAGTTGCAAAGCAAAGGGAATGCCGTAACAAAGGAGCAGACGGAGCATGATGGCTTATTTTACTTTTTGAATAGATGCAGACATCCTTATAAGAGATTATGAATGCTGTAAAAATCAGACACGAGTTTTAGAGGCAACTTTATTCAAACAGGACGGAAAAAGTTATCCTCATTACTCTGAGGCTGTCCATGCAACCTCTTGTTATTGAGAGCAGGGCTCCAATTAAGACCCGTACTGTCTGCTGGTTTGATCTTACCGTTACTATGGTAACCGTGGCATCACGGGCAGTACAGTTTCTCTTCAATTTCTGCATCTCCACTGTACTCAGGAGTCCACCACACAACTGCAGAGTGCAGCGAGTTCTTGCTATAAGAAATTAATGACGCATGAAAACTTGGGAACAACGAGGTGGAAAGAAGCAGGTCAGCCTTTGTACGTTTCCACCTGCCAGTCTGCATTGGTACACGGCCCATGATGGAGGAGCGCGGACTGACCTCAAACACTTCAGGTAACAACATGGACATCTACAGTCACACTCACTTAATTAGAATATACATCCTAATGAGTCTAGATCAAATGTACCATTTGGAAATAACAACCTTTAAGCAGGTGTTGAGCATACCCTTAATTAAAGGTAACCAATTACCTTGAACATGTTAGGATACGTTTAGAGGCTATACAAAACATGTTCATTACTTTTTCTTTGGACAAAGTCATTCTATGATTTGCCTATGAGTTGTTTTAGGGCCTCTTGTCACTTTAAATTCAAATAAGCTGCTGTTAGCCACGCCACCACGCTCCCGTCCTGGGTCCAGATAAGATCTCCCATCCACTATTTGAGTAAATAATTGTTAGTTGTCAGATTTTCTTCATTTTGCTTCTGGAATATGATCTCACTTAGTAAAAGGGTAGAGAAAGGTGGAGCCGGAAAAACACACTAATCTATTTCCAATCAGCTTTCTAATTAGCGCAGAGAATGATGTATTGTGACCTGTAATCAGCCAGAACAGTTTGATTCGAGTCATTATCACGGATATTGTAATTTCCTCTCTGCCAGACCCAGAAAGTGGAATTGGGCAGATGGGGAAAGAGAGAGCAACGGGAGGGCGGGAGGGTCAGCCGGAGGATGGATGTTATGATATGACAAGGCCAGAGTCATTACAGTGACATTCCTCTGTCTGCCCGGGCACAGCACCCATCGGCCCGCTTTAATCTCAGCGCGTTGTGAATGACAGCGCACATCAGCGGCCCTCTAATAACCTCACATGGACTTTTAGTATTTCATTTCCCAGTTGGCAAAGCCAGTCTTTCAGGAAAAAAACTCAAAACTAATCGCTGTCTATCCTTTATTCTCTCCCTAAAATGGATTCATGAAATCAGAGATGACATTTTTTCCCCTTTAAAGGTAAAGTCGGTAAAGCAAACATCCATCAGTGTTTGAGTGGTTTTGCTGTTTACTTTTAAGTCAAAAAGCCTTGAGAGGATCTGAAGGGACAGACGTAAAGAAACGCAGGATTTTTATACATTTAGGTTGAACTGGAAGGATATGGGTGAGGGCTTGATCCCGATTCAGTAAAGCCGTCTGCAGTTTGTCCTCCAAGGCAATCAGTCTGTCACCGATCAGCTCGCAGCGCTCTGTCAGGTCTGTAGCGTCGGCCTCGCTGCACACATCCTGGACGGTACAAAAAAGGCAGAACAACCAAATAAAAATCAAACTGTTCTGAAATATGTGTTTGATACTGAAAAGACCAAACCATAACCATCATCATAGTTATGTAAACTATGAACCCCAAATTTACACAACTTAGGGTTTTGTGGTGAACTGTATGAAAAAGTAAAACATACATAAGTAAACAAAACTGTTGAACAAATGATTATCAATTGAACTAAACGGAAAATATGCCGGGCTACTATCACTTGAATCCATTCAGAATCTCAAAAGGTGAGAGAAACTTCATCAGCGCAGACAGAGGTTCTGCATAGCAGACTACAAATGTTGACGTTATTGCTGCCAAAGAGAAGTTCAGAGTGATTGAATTAAATAATTTTTACACAGTTTTTAAAATTTTTGCTTCATCTTTTGTTTCATGTGCACTGACCAGTGCAGGACAGTGAGGTTTGGTGCGTTATTTTGCCTGTTTTCAATGTAAAACAGGCATTGTTACTTTTCTTTTTTTTTTTGTAAAGTGACTTGAAACGACATTTGCTGTAACGTGGCGCTATATAAGTAAACTGAATTGAAATTGAATTGGCGGCCAAAAAAATGTCACTGCCTGAAAAAAGTATAAAACACACGAGTGCACTAGCAATTCAGGTTTAAGCCCGTATGAAACTCCAACTGGCAGCTGAATACGCAGGACCATGAAAAAGCATTCAGAACTGGACCGCCTGCAAAAACACAAGATCTTACCAACTATTTTTGGTCTAGTTTCTAGTGCAAACATCTTAGTACACTTGAAATGACACAAAACTAACAGAGAAGTTAGTAGGAGCTTGTTTAAAGTCAGTAATTCTGTAATTTTGTTTAAAAAAATACTAGTTATAAGTAGGGCTAAACAATAAATCAATAGCAATATATCACAATAGAAATGTGATCAATATAACATGTTTGCAGAAAAAAGGCTTTGGCCGCTAAATCTCTCACTGTTAACTAAGCAAGTTTGGTGGAATCAACTCACTCACTCCCACTTTGGTTACCTAGCAACTCGCTCACTCTTTGGTTACCTAGCAACAACCTGTTGAGTAACTAGCACTGTAGCAGTTTAAGTTTTTTTCCACTGTGGCTCATAACTGCTTAAAAATAAAAAATGGTGTGGATTGAAAACTGTGGATAAAATAAGAACGGTGACGTCAACAGTTTGGCAATATTTCATATATTTAAAACAAAAAACTGGTGGCACAGGGGCAAAGCACGACCCACGTATTGAGGCCCTAGTCCTCGTGGTGGTGATCGCAGGTTCGATTCCCGGCCTGGCGATATTTGCCGCAGGTCTTTCCCCTCTCTCATTACCCTCTTTCTTGTCGAACTACTTTCAAATAAAGGCCACTACAGCCAACAAAACTTTTTTTTTAAAACTAATCAATAATTATTGATATTTTTGATTCGATTTATGGTCATTATACGGTTTTCAGCCATAAGTTAAATAATCTCCATATTATCCCACATTATATCTTATAATATAGGAAAAATTACTTGTTATATAAAGTTGTTATAATGCATAATTTACTATATAAACGTATTACATGGAGAAAATGTCTTGTTTCACTAATTTAGACGACTTCTTCTTCCAATTATATTTCTAATTTAACCAGTAAAGAACAATGATATACAGAATAATCTCCTTTTAAACCTGCTCCTTGTTATAAAAATGTTTTGGCAATGTCATATTAAATTTATACAAAGAACCAGAACGTATCTATACATTGCAGCAGTACAGAGTGTGTTTTGAATGATGGCATCTTGATGGAGGTGCAGAGTGCAGTAGGACAGAGCACTCAGAGTATGGCTGGCCATAATTAGACCAGCCCCCTCTGCAGACATTGTGTCCCAGTTTCTTAACACTTATCAGGCATAGAAAAACACAAACACACACGCTAGGGCACAGACATGCACAAAAAAACCTACTTTTTCCTCAAACAACACACAGGGATCCTAATCTGACTCATAGCTCCAGGAAAAAAAATATCTGCTCCCTGCAGCTCTGAGGTGTCAGAGCAATCACCAGAAAGTTGGATCTGGGCTCTGCCTGTAATTGCGCACCCCGTTTTGGATGATGCAACACCCCAAAGAAGGTAAAACATCAAGAGGCCCGACAATGTGAGCATATCATTCCTGATGCAATTGCAGAATTAAGGAAGATTTGGGCAAACAGATACCATCAGTCCACAATATTATTTTCCATGTTTGAGGAATTTTAAGAGGAGAAATAGTAGAACAAATATGTCCTCCAGCTTGTCTTGATGCAATGCCAGGATTGAGGCAGAAATGAGTCAACTTAGGTCACCAATAGATCTGACTGCATAGTAATGCTAGATTTTTCTCTCTCCACATACAAACCGTTTAAAAATACATAATCCAAAAAATATAATTTGCTCCAATTGGTATTCAAACCAATTACTGTCCATGCAACAAAGAAGAAAAACATCATAAATGAGATTTTAGTGAGACACTAATTTGTAGGAATGAATTAAATGTATACACCTGTAGTCTCTGTAATTCCCTCTCCATGTTAGTGCTAATATTAAAACACTTAAAGTTGCATAAAGTTGATAGAAATTATTTATGAATTCAGTAGTCAAACCTATGCATACCTTGGTATGATTATTTAAGCAATAATGAACAAGAGGCAGAAGGTAATTTTGCAGCTTCCCCCGGGTGTTGTTCTGCCTGATACTTCTCACCAGGCGCACAATACAAACAATTTATATTGCGTCAGGGTTACACTTGAGGTTGTAATTGGTTTCAGGAAAAAAAAAAAAAACTTTCCTGCATTCGTGTTAAATAAGAAATCAAGTAGCTGATGATTAAGTAGTATCTTCAATTTTCACTGAGATGTTGTTAGGAAATGCATCCATTTACCATCTATGTTCTGTATAATGAATTAAGTCAATGCAGGAAGATTTTAGGAATTAGAAAAGTGGCAATTATATGTGGAGGAAGATGCAGAATTTGAAAGCTATTGATTTGTCAAAGCTTGTGAATGCTTACAGGTAATTTATACTGCAACATTAAAAAAAATCAATGCATGGTAAATGGGCTGCACTTTTAGTCTTAATGACTCACTAAAGCACTTATTCTCATTCATCCACTCACACACAGAAGCACACATTCATACACCAGTTTAAAGATTGACATAGTGGACGCCATTAATGTGCAGGAAGCTGGAATCTCTTTCACCAACTCCAAGTCAGATCCTCGTATAAATAGAAATACAGGCCACAAAAATCAAAATTTTTGTCTGCTTTAAACAAAAGCCAGCAAGATTGTTTCACAAATAAACAAATTAATTATAACTAGATACAGTTTAACCCAAAATTATTCATACTTCTGGAAGATTTAGACTTATAATTAATAAAATTTTATATAAAGAAGCACAAATATGATAGAAATGTGTAAAAGGAGGATCAATTTTGAAAAATACGTGTTTATATTTACATTTTATTGAAAGACTTCATTTTAGGAATCATTGATAAAATTCTCAATAATCAGTGGGAAAATATCTATTGGATTTAGAGCAATCAAACCCTTCTTATAACTGCTCAGCAGGTTTTTGCAAGTCTCCACTGGGATTTTAATGATATATCTTATGATGAGCTCCAAGTTTGGAAGATCTCCATATTATCAAACTAATCTTTAGCTTTCTCCACACATTTTCTTTCAGATTCCAGTTGGGACCCTTGGTGGGCCATTTTAAAAGGTTTATATATCACTTCCAATAAGAAGAATCATGCTAAAATATAAATTTATGTATATTAAAGTGCAACGTGAATGAATAACTCTGGGCTTAAATGCAGATTTTCTGAGATTTTAAACAAATACTTGTCTTTCTCTGGCCCATTTTATCTTGGAACAGCAGCTACTTGAATTTTGCAGTTCTTTTAATTCTGAAGTGAAACTTTAGAAAAGAGATAAAATATTTTTTAAATAATTTTTACCTTTCATGCTATATACACGCTATATAATTCAATAACTTTCCATTTAACATATGTTTGTTCTTGCTGAATTATGTAGGAAATTACTTAGGAAGAGTCTTTTCATTGTTTCCTTTTTAGATGACATAAATTTGGTGTTAAAACTTCAAGAGTCACTTCATGCTACAACAGTCCTTGCTTAGAAATAAATAAAAAACAGTCAATGTTTCTCCCTTACAGGTTATTCAGTTGGGATCCAGGATCTGTTTTGTAATCAACAAAGCTAATTATCGAGCCTTCAGCATTTCGGTTTAATTCTTGTTTGCCGTTGTGAACCATTGTGAAGAGGGGCGTGCGAGGACCTTGAGATGATAAAGGAACAATTAGTGGAGATTAAAAGAAAACATAAGAGGGCTAAAACGCCCACACTCACAGACCAATCAATCTCCATTGTGGCAGCAGGGCAGCGGCCTGGCAGCAGCTAAGTGGAAATCATTTACTTAAAGTCATTACGGAAAGGAGAAAGAGGTCAGCGCCTCAGCAGAGAATCTGGCTCCTGCGTGGTGCTATCACAACACCATGACGAGAACGATACCGGCCCCATTAAACGGCCATCAGATCCTTTGACTCAGTGATGCATCATACTTTATTGTGACTGAATCTTTTTTTTTTTGTACGTCAGCCAGATTTTATAACCCAGAGTGATTTAAGAGTTCACAAGGACATATGACCATAATGTAAAGTATCCAACCGCCTGGAGCCCTTCCACATTTTATCACATTAAAAACCCCACAGTCTATCTAAGCGGGATTTTATTGTGTTGATAGATCAACACAAATTACAGCAGGACGTTTCATAACTAATGCCTCTTTTTCACACACATCACTGCAGTCTATCGATTATTCTTTAAAAACTGAAGAAAAACTGTTAAATGTTTGTTTATTAATGTTTTCCAGGTCTACTACTTTTGACAAATACCAACGTTTCCCTCACTGCATTATAAGCCTGGCAGGTCTTAAGGCTTTACTTGTTTAGGTATTAATCTTCCAGCCTTCCAAAAATGATTTCCTATCAAGTAATATTTTCAAATTTCCTGTGAACTTTAAAAATTCAAAAACATGGCCGCCAGTTGGATGACTACCCTAGCGCCCCGGGCACCAGGCTTAACAAGTTTTCTGGGGTAAACATTGGATACTGTATTTTTGGAGGCAATTTTCACATTGTTGTAACTGAAATCGCATAATTAAGCTTGTTGTACATACTAACCTTGTACAGGTTGATATTTGTTGTGAATAAATTTGTGTTTATAATTAAAGGAAACAATACAAATGTTTAAAAGTGCTGAAAAGAAACTACAAGCTCAGCAAAGAGACGCCTGGCTTCGTCCAGATGAATTTAATTTATGTTTATTTGATAGGGACAGACACACATTGACATAGACAAACTGAGCAAAACAGCAGTCCCATGTTTGCATCGTAGTGCAATAGCGGCAGCTAATTCGCAGCACTTGTCCCTAGATGGGCTTTTTTTTTTAAAGTACCTATAAAAATCAAAGTGATAATTTAAAATGGCACAACATAATGTTGACAACATCTACAAACAGTGAGTCA